>JAPYZT010004364.1:0-14034 GCA_030522965.1 Tryphoninae sp. A BG-2022a | reverse complement strand
TTCCTTTCGCCAGGGTGTTTAGGAAATATTCATTAACAGATAATAAAAATTTTATATAAAACTGTTCACCTCAACATTTTTTACCAACAACCTTAAGAATGGCATTGTCAATTTTCCATATATTGATATTTGATTAATTATTTTCACCCAAGCCAACAAATCGTTTTCTAAGTGTTTTAAAAAATAGTTAAAATCTACAGACATAGCAAAATTGGTACGTTCAATAATCGATTAAGCATGGACCTGTATAACTATTTGGTAGAATGGCTGGTATACGACGAATAGATCGAGTGGTTTTGAGGTTACAATGTTTCCGGATATAGGGCTCGGATAGCAAAAAAGGTTGTTTCGGAATTCTATGTTTATAACCTAACTATGTACTGCCCGAAGGGAGGAATGATTTTCAAAATTTAGCATTGTTATCAAAGATATAAGATTCCAAATGAGCATTATCGTCGACGTGCCACCTGTTGCCAACCGTATTTTTATTTTGAAACGAGCAACGTGCTCCATGAATATAACAATAAATGGCGGGACATTAAGCTTTGGGTAAAAATACAAATTCTGTTACAATTTCGTCATTAATAAGGTTATAATTCTACTCTTTTTATGTTAACTTCTTGTTCTCGATTCATAACCTTGAAATTGTAATGATTATTGAAGATATGGAGTAAACAAATGAAAACATTAGAACTGATCTAATTGGGACACGGGCGTGGGTGCGCATGCGCGTGTCGATGCGGCTACAAGATTTATTCTATTGTTATTAGTTATTATAGTACTTATTATATATATAACCTTGATAATGACAAGAAAAAGAAGAAAAGAAGATACATATTGATACCCAGCAAGAAGTGTGTGTGCAGCATCGCTCACCAAGCTGGTATTAGAGCTATCGATTTATTACGTATCGATAAAAAGCTTCCCGTTGATACACTGCTACATTCACTGTGCACTTGATCGCCGGCAGGGGCAGAGAGAGGTTGACAGACATCAGCTGTGCAGAGCAGTGGTATGTTGCAGAGTGCAGAGAAACGATAGACCCACCCAGTATAGAAAAAGAATAAATATTGCAACACGGTGAAGCAAAATCGAGGGAAGATATATTAGTTCTCCTTCAAAGACAATGGAGACGAAAGCAGAAAATTTGCCCAAGCTTATAAAAATAGTGTGTCCACGACCCGAGGATCTCAGTGTAATAATAAACAATGTCAGATGCGAAGAGTGCGGTTTGTCGTTTAGCAATGAGCCAAGACTCCGAATGCATATATTAAAAATTCACGAGCATAAAAATCTTAAAAAATGCGTCAAGGAGGACGCCCGCTACCACTGTCCTGAGATAATGTGCGTCTATTCATTGAAATCTGAACGATATTTCACGACAATGAAGTATCTCAAACAGGTTGGTGTAAAGAGAGACGGAGAGCAAACGAAGTATGTAGTTCTCTAAATCGAAGTTATTAACAACATTTTTTACTGTGTATCTGTGTGATCTATGTCAAGAAATAATTTCCCTTTCAGCACTATCTGAAGGTACACGCAGCCAAGACATTCGCTTGCACGCAATGCGATAAGAGTTTTTCGACAGAAGCAGTGAAGTTGGCACACCTTAGGGTGTGTGGCGTACAATTCATCTGCAGTTGCCTCAGGGTATTTGGTACTTACGAAGCACTACTCACTCACAGCAGACGAATGGCCCATTCCGTTGATGAAAAATATAAAAAGACACTCCTGTAAGGAACTTTTCTTCTTTACTTTGACGGCATTACTTTACTTTCATTGTGTTGTTCATTCAGCTTGAATCAGCTTGCTTGCATTGATAATTATTTGTTTATTTGTGGAATTTTTGCTCGTATTGATCCTACACCCGTTTAAAAGACAATGTAGAATGTTTTAAAAGAATTTTAAACATCGATCATAGGGACATGAGCACGATTACATTATCCGTGTGCCAATTTGTTCGAAACGATTGACTTTACAAATAGAAGATGAGAGTTACGCACTGAAATCTGAACTGGGTGCATTGTTCTCTTCTTTTGTCCGAAAGATCAGTCATCTTGAAGAAAAGTGCATTAGTTTGTGGTATTGAATAAGTTTATCATCTCACATTATATTGAATACTGGCAAAGTGTTTGGGAAAAATACATTGGTCCTAGCTGAGAATTGGTATGCTCATTAGCGTAGTAGTTCAATGTCTACCGAACTGTGGTAGGGTTTGCTTACTTATTAGCATTGTTAAAGTTAAAAATAATTACAGCGAATCCTAGCAATTAGTAAATAATGAACTTTTGATCGTTGTTTTTGTGTTCTAGGAGAAAGGCAATAGCAAAAGTGCAGCCAGTCGCAAACCTAGTTCAGGTAGTAACCCAGCGGGGAAACAAGCCTGTATCTATCTTACCTCATGTAACCGAAACCGGCACGAAAGTGGCCTTCGACGTTGCCGTACAGACGGATGATATAAAGAGGTACAAAAGAACGTCAAGCCCATCAAAGACATGTAAGCGCCGTGAATCTCGTCAGACACAGACGGGCGGACTATCCAAGGAAACCCGTATAGGAAAAACGGTGGAAACACAAACAAGTCAGGCAACAAAAGCTATTACCGAGAACCAAAAAATGCGTGCCACGAATGCGACGTTGAAAAAGCATAAATCATCTTTCGTCAAAGATCTTTCGTTGAACGAAAACTTTTCAGCCGAAAACTTGTTTCCTGGTAGTCCTTTGCAGCTGCAGCACGATGTTGGATTGCAAGACTATTGGGAGAAAAATACGAGTTTGGGCACGCAAACAAGCCCTGAGAAAGATCTTTTAGACGCATTCAGCGACAATGTCGTGAAGACGAAACTCGTGTCCTTTTATGATCGCGACGATACCAATTGTCTTCATATTGAAAACAAGGATAATGGCGGTTCGCTAGCAGGATTGGCATACGTTGAGGATACGACTTCGTCGGTTGTCGAGAATGGCTGTTACTCTTTCAATACCTCTGGTGGTATCTCAAGATCAGATCCTATGCTGACCATCGACAGTTTCACCGACAGATACAGCAGCATAGAGACGCAAACCGAAATGGCTTATTCGTCAAGTAGAACTTTCTTCGATCCGGGAATCCCCCTCGTCGGTAGGAACTTTGCACTGAGCTCCAACACCGAAACTCAGACGACCGAGAACTTTGACAACATGGAACAGCTTCTCTATAGCAATACATGTACGCAAACGTGTAACGACATATTACCTTCGGACCTGGGACTATCGGATATACAGACGCAAACAGCTTGGCCCGAGCTCGAAGACGGTTCGATATCCGCTCAAACACAAACCCGTACTACGTCGTTCCCTACTGTCGCTACTAACGAAATTTCCACAATTTCATCTTCCGGTCGATCCTGGTTAAACACACGAACGAATCACACCGAGACACAAACTGATTTGCTCAGTATATTCGACGAGTTTCAATAGGCTAATTACATCACCGAACAAGCTTCGTCTTTCTGTGTACTCATCATTGTTTTTATTTTATCTTTCAACTTATTTGTGTTTTTTTTTTTCGTTTTATCTCCATCGATGATCTTCGCTCGTTGCAGTTACATTCGTGTTGGATTTTCCTCGCTAGGAAACACATGCATAATATTAAATTTGTATTTGTTCGTTTCTCTTCATACTCGAGGTAATTTTTGTGTCCGTAATAACACTTGGAATCGGTACGTTCGAGGCACGCGATAAAGTAGTACCGACCGAGTAATGTACTCCGGTACTGTTATATGTATATAAGGATGGCGTCTCTTCACACGTTTTCTTGTCTTAAATAAATCTTAATATTAAAAATCTAACTACCGTCATTGACATATAAAAGTACAACAAATAAGTTACAAATAACGGATCTGTCGAGGTATTAAAAACAAAGCCGAAGCGTTTAATGGACGCGATGATGATTATTATCAATATATAGGCTATATATAGTAATTGTTATTATAGTCGAAGCTGAAAAGCGAGATTCAGGAACATTTGACGCAGGAATATGGTCGGGAGATGATGTGGGGTGAATTTAGAAGATTATCGGGATCTAGAATCACACAGGGCCGATTATTATTTTTTCTTTTTACAATGCCGGTCCAGCGGCATTTTCCTCTTCGAAGTCAGGCAAAAAGTCTTTGGTTCTATCTTCTATTCTGTCCACATTTTCCAGCGCCGAGGCCAAAACTTTCAGATTGCTAACACCTGACATTAATTGTCTGTTGGAAATGAAAAAATTTTATCATTAAGAGAAATGTATATAGAACATATTGTGCATAATGATTGTTAATCAAATATACCTCAGAGAACCCTCCGCCGATGTAGCAGCTGCCCGTAATTCGTCGCTCAGTTTCTTAATCTTTCTCTCCGTGCCAGAAATTCGATACTCCGCACAACCAGCTCCAGCTATACTTCTGAGTTCTCGATTTTCCGAGCGTAATATCGTCACCTCAGCCTAAAATTACAGAATTGTTTTTAAAAAATAAGCTTTTCAAAACGTCAAATTGTGGAACCTCACCGTTAATGCTTTCACTTCTTGCTTCAATAATGCTACTGCATTCTCAGCACTTGTCGCTCGTCTCTGCACATACAAACATATACAATCGCCATTAGTATCGCAGATTGAAATAGTACAAATCACTGTTCAAAAAACTCATAAGCGCCTTGACTTGGATTAATTTTTTATTTGTTATAAAAGACAGATACATTGTTTCCTCGTCATTCCACATGTCAACAAGAGATAATCTTAGTTAACAAAGTAACTTCTGTGGGAAATGTATGTAATAATTCATCGACATTTTCACAGAAAAACTTTTGTCAACAAGAAAGAATAATGGAAAACTAACCAACAAATTTCCAGTTTGTCGATTTTTTAAAAACTTTATTACGTTCGGTACTTCAAAGATACGATTATGAGTAGAAAATATTCTGTAGAACTTGCATTAACACAATTATAGGCATTATAAATTTATTTCAGAATCCAAATCTACTTTAACACGTTCGAATGATAATTACAATCGACATTCACTTAATTTTGGTAAGAAATAATCCGTTGAGTATTTTGAAAAATTTTTCAACACTTGTCAAGCTCAAACCCAAACATTGTTTATCATTAGTCCATTAGATATGTACAAAGTTACAAAATAATTCAAATATTTCATTTCAGCCAGAGCAATAACAGGGAGAAAAAAAATGTAAAACCTTAATTCTTGTCTATGACTGAACTGTCAGTTTTCGAGTACGCCTTTGAATTGAGAAAATATTTAAAAAATGTTTACCATTGCATGACTATATCTACACCAAGAAGTAAAACGAATGTTTATCCCTAATATTGGAGTAAGATCTATACATACTGTACTTCGTTTTAGATTTACTTCAACCTGTTCCATAGCCTTCTCCAGATGAGCTGTCTCGTCATGATCAACGGCTCTTCTCGAAGCCAACTCCGTTTTTAATGATTCTATCCTAGAGTGCACAGTAAACAGTCACATTAAGGAACAAACAAACGAAAAAATATACGGAATCAAACATGCACTGTTGAAATTAATTAAAAACTTACATCCTCGTTCTGGCTGCAATCTGTCTTCGTGCAATTTTAAGCTCTTCCCGCAGACCCTCATTTTCCAGTCTGAGCTAAACATGGAAAAGAAGGCAATAAAAATATAAATTTCACTAAACCGAACGATTTCATTGTCTGTTTTGTGTGTATATATAATAAAGTTTTACATTTGTTTGAGACCGTTCTGGCATGTCCAAAGGTGGATCAGATTTCACAGGAGAACTGCCAACTGTGTTGCGAATGGGACCATCGTTTAGAAAATCGGGTAGAGATTTGTTGACACTGGCTTTATTCGCCGGTGAATTTGTTGGTCCTGCTGGGTCAGACAGGAGTAGACACTCCCCCGAAACAGGAGGTAAATCAAATGGAAAGCCTTGAGCTCCCCTCAGGTGTGGCTGTTCGGTTTGACGGACGGACAGCTGATTTGGTCTAGGATAGGCAGGCAAATCGCTAGATCCACTGGTCGAGGAGGTCGCATTGGAACGCTCCCTGCTTCTCCTCTCTAGGCCACCTGTGAGATCAAACGGAAGATCGCAAGTGGAGTCTGATTTTTCTCCATCGTTTCTGTGGCTGGAGCGCATCGATTGACGTTGCTCTACGCTGTTCAATGTGAAATCTGGGAGGTTATCGATGTCTGCGACGAGGGGAACTGCAGATGCTTCGTGATTAAGATAGCACAGTTCTATGACGAGATGGTCCTGAACAAAATCAGGGAGCTCGGTCGGATTACAGGGATAAATCCCATCATCGTCTGTGACATTTGTATCGTCTGGTGGGCTTATCCTTGCCGGTGAATACACCTTTGGTCTTGCTCCAACCAAATTATAATTCGGTTGTGCATCCTTCTCCAAAAAATGTTTGAAACTGAAAGGGTTCTCCTCGCGTCGGTTATCTCGCGACGCGTCGGTGGAACCTATGGGAAAATTGCACAAAACACAATCGATAATTACTACAGTGCAAGAACTTCTATGAAACATTTGTGAAAACATTGTTATTGCCGAGGGTCTGCAAAATTTTAGGGTGAAGTACATTAGACATCTTTTGGAATCTCAAAGTATCTGAGAACAAAAAAAATGAATTCCATTCTCTCTTACTGTCGATTGGATAATTTATATATTCTCAAGGTAAATTCAATCTGCATATCTGTATTTCAAAGCTACGTTTCTCCCTTTGTACAAATATAATGTCGTAATTGAGACTTTGTTAGAATCATTCACGTTTATGAAAGAAATACAGAAGTCGATATATAGCTATTTCCTTTTTGTATTTATTGGCATTCTATGAGTCTATTATGTCACACCTTACTTACTTATATATCGAGATATTGCAATTACTGTTCAGATTGCAACATGCACAGATAAGATCGACCGAACAAAATAGTAGTTCATTTTTACCTCTTCTACTTTTACACGTAAATTCCTTCAATTATTATTTTTTCGAAAGTTATAACTTTTGTGAGATTTGCAATAGTCGCATTGTTATCAATGACTACAATCCAAATTATACTTTAAACTATCCTACTTAATAGATTTATTCTGATATTGACACGAAGTATTGATCATTAATCAATCAATTTCACAGAGTCCATCGAGATCTTGATTTCGATAAATAATTAGTGAAAGCCATTCACGGTCCTCTTCGTACACGCACAAGTGCATTCCTCAGAACTTTGAGTCTTTAGTGAACAAGTTATTCGCATTTACCTCCGAGGCATTATCGAACAAGTTGTTGACCTCGGAGTCGCCAATGAACAACTCGTCGCTTTACCTCTGTGCCGTTGTCGTACATGTCGTTCGCGAACCGTTGAAGAATAACCGTCCGGATCATCCTGAGCTCCGAGGCTATTTTCCGGAGATTGATTAATGCTCGAGACATCGGACCTGTTGTCCGTTTCTTCGACCGACGACGATGAGAATTCGTCGGTCCCGCGGCGATTCGCCATCGCGATCCGTCGAAATGATCGCACTATTTATATATATATATATATATATATATATTTTAGTCTATTATTCGGATAATATGTGAACAATTATACACCGTATATACACCGGACATCGGAAAATAACACAATTCTTGCAGCAGCGATATGCCGCTTTCGATGTTATTTCGATCAAGCTTTTCGTGTAGCTTGTATATTTGCGAGAGTACGGACTGACGAGGACTACGAGTATAAAACAGAATATCCGGACATTAGTATTCGGAGCTCTTCAACGTCGGGTATTTCGGGTGTTTTGTGTAGAACGACTCAAAGTCGAAAAACCGTCGCGACATCTGGACGATCGAATGTCGAAACAATCTCCGAGTGAGATCGGCTTGAAGTTAGGCCCGTTAGTGTAACTATAATATAGATATATGTATAACCTATAGAAATATTTTTCTGGATGAATTGTGACGTGCTTGGGCCATTTCGAGGAAGTGATTGGTAAATTCTCGACTAGGGTGCAACTAATCGGGAAGAAAAGTAGCTTATTGTTAGTCAATGCAGAATCGTAGTAAAAAGTGACCAAGGTCTATTTTCTCACGCTAGGTTCAGCCATGACAGAAAATTCGCATTTTCTAACAATTGACTTCGCGAGAGGGATTCGTTGTTTATTGCGATCAAAATACGGCTACATCGCAGTGGGCTTCAGCTGTACCTAATTTATCGACGTTCGGTACGTTTGTGTAAATATGCCCGTGGACCACATTGAGGTAATTGAAGTCATGTGACATGTCTTCTTTACCGTCCGTAGACCCGTGTATTTTTCTAATGAATGCCATTTCCAAATTATTGAATGGAATGAGCTGAAATTTGAGTATGTTATATAGCTGATAGTCCCGAATCTGAAAAAGGTCGCAGAATTTGGAAATTCGATAAAAAATTTACAGATATCGTTACCAGGTGATAATTTTGGTTAGAAATTTGCATTTCTTGACGGGTTACTGACTCGAATCAAAAAACTCTGGTGTTCACCGGATGGAGGACAAAAAATCCGACACAATAAGTACCCGCACGTTACTGCACGTGGAATATTACAAGAATGGAATTTGTTGAACAATAATATGGGGAAGGTCGGTAATAGCAATTGGCATGGTAGAGCGGGGTTGTGTATGTAGTTCGCGCATATCCCGCTTTTCCCTAGCCAAGCTTGGAGCACGGTCTTCCATACAGGTCTGTCAACTCCCGGCAGTGGGGGAAGGCTAAAGTGACTCGCATATTGAAGCAGAAAAATCGGGTTCTCTCTATCGCCACCTGCAGGGCTGCTATCGAGTGCGACATGACATAACCTCATAATCATCGTTTTCGTTGGCTCTGTGCGATTCTTTTCTCCATTTACGTTCAACATTTTCTCGGCTCATATTAATGTTGTGCGATATTTAATTTTAATCTTCAAGATTTACCGACAATAATATTGTTTTTATTTTTTGCTAGTCAAGTTGACAGACCTGTATGTAAGACCATCGCTTGGAGCCAGGGAGACCGTGTGAAAGTTACGACGAACCAATATTTTATTTATTGATTTTTTGGAAAAACAACGATCAAACAAACGTTAGAATTATATTATTTGTTTCCAACAAACGATTCCGAATCGATTGCCGTTTGAAAAAATCAAATTAGACAAAATTTCAAAAATTTGCGGTTAACTTAACGCTCATGTTTGTTTTGTTTGTTTGATAAAAAATATGATCAAACAGACGTTTTAATTAATCAAACAATCATAAACAAACGATAAACAATCGTTATAAATTAAAAAAAGATGCAAAAGTCAAAATTTAAGGGCTGACTTTACATAGCTAGGTTCGAGACCTGCCTTGAAATAAGGAAACCAATAAGGTTCCTTATTCTGTCGAGGAAGGTTTATGAAACGCGAAATGAGGAATAAGGAATCCTTGTTCCTCAAGGAACGACTATGAAAACAGGTATTAAGATAAGGAAGACAATAAGGTGCCTCGTTTGGGCAAGGAACATGTATGAAAAACAAAGTGAGGAATAAGGAAGCCTTATTCCTCAAGGAGCGACTATGAATACGGGTGTCTGAAACTCCACGTCCTTTCTCACGAGCCTCATCCACGAGGCGATGATCTCACGTCATCCTCCACGTGATCGAGATAACCCCCTCTACAAAAAAAAAACGAAGAGTCTCGCTAATGAAGTATGGTCTACTTCATTAGCGAGACTCTTCGTTTTTTTTTTGTAGAGGGGGTTATCTCTATTTGATTTGATTGGTCATCAAATCCATCGAAATTTTGTAACTCCGCTCGAACCAAAGCGAAATCGTCAAATTTCTTCGAGAAGTAGAAAGAGAATCAACTTCGAAATCGAAAATATCTTAAACGAACAAATTACTCTCATTTGTAAAATCATTCTAACCTCAATTTGTAATTTCAAAGTTACAATTGCAATTTCGAATTAAGTATAAGTTGTTTTGTTAGTGTACATCGAGCTGTTGGTGTTGCAATTAATATCTTTCCCAACAAAACTTCAACCTGACGGATCAACAATGAGGAGTCTGGCAAATTGTCATCAAGAAAAACGTCTTCGAAGAGGAACCTACCTCGACGATTAATACCAAATCGTTGATTTGGTATATTGAGCACAAGTAAGTCCAAAGCGGTGACCTCACATCCAACCGAATATCTCTAACCAATTCAAATATCGCGCGCACATTTACTTACCGACGGAGCTCCACTCTCTTACCCACTTGGGTCGTAACAAAGTTATGGGGACTTTTTTTCCCTAGCCTAAGAAATCTAACATTTGTTGATACATTTTAATACAAATACATTTCTTTTATTTTTATTTAGGTAGCGGAAAAGACATTGTTTTGTAATAAGTCATGAGAAATATTATACATGCAATAAGATTTAACTGCTCATGTTAGTCGATAAAATGACGAACGTTTTCCATATCTTTGCTCAAACCGACCATTTGATTGGCAAAGATGGCGCTGCCATCTTTGCCATCGTTTCAATCAAAATGAATGTCTAACCTCAAAACGTAAAAAATAGTTTTTTATTTATTTTTAGTTTATAATCGATATATTTTATATAATACGTTTACGACGCTATTAAGACGCGACGCAAAAATGTTACGACGATAACGTGAAAAAAAGCGATGACTTTCTTTTAGCAGTCATAATTTTTTCGCCCAAAATCGCGTGGGTCGTACGCGCGTGTTCCCAATTCCTTTTTTTTCCTTCTCGCGTAAGTAGTGTCAACGTGGTGTGCTTTTTTTGAATAAAATGAATTGATGACCGTGATATCTCCCTACAGTATAAATGGAAAACTTTTTATAACTATTTAACGAAGCTGTCAATCCATAAATTAAGATTTTCTCGTTTGAGGTTATGTCAATTACTAATGTAATTGACATAACCTTTTGAGCCGGTTCTATTCATTTTTCGCTATCAATCCCAGAATATACTGCTATCCCGAGTCCACCAATGGTTTTATTACTTTCAAGGACTAGGAACGAGGTCGATAGTTCCGTGAGGAACTTTGAAGAATGAACATCACGAGGGGTATGGGATTATTCTTTACGAGGATTAGTTATTTAAAGGAACATTTGTTTTCACCAAAAAATCTTTTCTACACAAACATTGCTATATCGATATCTCTCAGTGGCCTCGGTGATATTTTGGAACAACATTACGAGATTCTTAAGGTAGTTGCATTTTGAATGTACATAATAATATTTTATTTGAATTTTTGAAATGCCAGAGTGCGCAGTTTCAAATTGCCGATTATGCATCTTTACAAAAGCTTACGTTAAACAATGGTAAACTTTGAATTTGCTTTAACTTTTATTTTAGATCATTTTCGTTTAGATTATTTTATATTATTGTCTGGGTGTAAAAGGGTTGTTGTATAAAAAAACAATTGTTCTACACTTAGTTCATTGAGAATTGATGTTTTATATTAGAATTTCCACAATGAGTGCAATATTTCTTTTGCGCACATATCACGCTAATCATTTTTATCAATGAATACAATGATATCGCAACAATTTTATTTAAATCAGAACTTCGATTTTAACCTGCGTTTCTTCAGCAAAGTATGCAACGACCTTTGGTTTTTTGTTTATTCAAGTTTTATAACTTTGGCAGGGTGATTGGGAGCGATGGAGTCCAGGTCGTACGAGAAACATGGCTGTATCAGGAATGTCCGTGGGAGTAATTTGTCATCATTGGTATCGTTATCTCGATGCACGAATGCCAGGACGGACTATTGGTATCGTCATGAAAAAAGTAGTCGTCGATCAGCTCGTATGTTCGCCACTGTGCATAGCAATGTTCTTTGTTACTCTTGGAATTTTGGAGAAGACCAGTTGGCCTGAGTTGAAAGTCGAGATACGTGATAAAGCTCACAAGCTGTATATCGCCGAATGGATCGTTTGGCCACCGGCTCAGATCATTAATTTTTACTGGTTACCAACCAGATATCGCGTTTTATATGACAATACGATATCATTAGGTTATGACATTTACACTAGTCAAGTCAAACACGACAAACCCAAAAGTGTACCTTGACCACGGATTTTTTTAGACCAATTTTATTTAATTCGTATTTTTCGAATAATGACGATTGTAAATTATACAGTACTAATACTGCTTAATGATACTAAATATTGTTATCACTATTATCAAAAGGAATTAAATTTGCGATTATAATAATTACTACTTTTAAAGAAAGTATTGAATTAATACTCTTTATTATTAGTGATTGGTCAATATTTCTTGTTAGCTTTTTTTTGGGGGACTAATGATGAATCTGTGTGAGCAAGAGAAGAGAAAATTCCAAAAAAGTCTCAATATCGTTAATTCTGCTGGCAGAAGAGAAATGATTTATGTTTTGCTCTCCCGGATCATAAAAATTACAAAAAGAATATCTATCATGGATCTGTACAGTCAATATTCAGGGTAAAGTTTAGGTGGCAATCATCCAAACGACAATGATATTTAAGATCACAAGTTTTGTACGAATAATCGTTTATTGTAAATAAGTTTGGTACATAAACCAAGTATCACTTTGTCAACTAAGTACATTTATAAATAAAGGAACAAAGGCGAGAGCAAAAATTAACCGTAAGAGTCATCTTTTGGAGATCGCAAAATAAAATAATTGATCAATAAATAGGTTCGATTATCTAGTGACTTATATCTCGAGATTCGATTGTTGTTCAATTTTTTAGCGAGTTCATTACACATAAAGGCGCAGAGAACAATTCAAAACATGCCATCGTGAATACCAATTGGTACAAGAACCGCTATGAAAAGCAACAAATTGCGGGCCACGAGCCTCCAGTCGTTCGGTACTGCGTATGGCGCTAATATGTGCGTTAACCTGTGAATCTGAAAAAAGCAAAAACATTTGGACAATTTTTCTTTTTAGTTCGTGCCTCTAATATCTTAATTATCTTTTTATTTCTATGATTTTTAAACTATTTCATTTCGCTGTGATAATTCGTATTTAATTAAAATAAACAAATTCCATGTACATAAAAGAGTAATAGAATATTTAATGTAAATAGGAATAATCAATTCTGTTTGTTCATTTGATTGGAAGAAAGTATGATTGACTGGTATTTTTGATTTTGCATGTGCAACAGCTTACCTCGTGACTCGCACAAATGAATATAAATGAGGTAACGAGAAGATTGAGCACGGGGAACCGTGGAAGTAGAACCAACACACCATGAGAATCGGCAGCTAACCATACGTGTCCTTGTCCTACGAGAGTTTCAAGACTAATTCTGCCGAGTCCAGCCAAAAGTACGGAATGTTTGCCCCGGAGAGCCAGAGAAGCGTTTCTAAGAACAATGTATCCAACGATCTGTAAAATATAATTATGAAAAATGCGATAGTATATTGTAATGGAGAAATTTCACTTTTGTAACATAACCTTGTAAATAATAAACAATGGTAGTTATTATTTTTCAATTTACCGGTATGAAAACAACGTAAGAGTGGATTTCCTCGCATTCCGAGACCGACAGACACAGTATAGTAAAAGTCGTATAGGCTGCGAGCGAAGCAAGAGCTAAAAGAGGCGCCAGGGCTGTCCCAGGAACATGATCGATTCTCTGTAGGGCCAGGAGACCGGCACCGAATGCAATACCGAATGCGACACTGTAACGATCGACTCGCCAACGTGACCACCACTCGCGTATATCGTCGTCCACCGTCACGAATAAAGCTTTCCATGGTCTCGTAACGAAAACTTTCTCAAAGAAGACCTGAAAAATAAGAACTAATGAATTTAAAAGAAATATATCGACACGTGTATTTGGGAACTATCGATACGCATATATGTATATCGGATATCTCGAAAAATCGATATATCTCGAATGTATCGAGGAATCGATATCGCAGAAAGGATACATCTCGAACATAGCGGAGGTTCGATATATCTCGAATATATCGAAGAATCGATACATTTTGAATATATCGAAGAATCGATACATCTCGAATATATCGAAGAAT
>JAPYZT010004363.1:0-11451 GCA_030522965.1 Tryphoninae sp. A BG-2022a | reverse complement strand
TTTGAAGGGGACAAAATAGATATTCATGAATAAATAAATAATTTTTGAAAAAACACAAAATTCGCGATACTTTTTGAACACACCTCGTATATATATATTTCTTTTCCGGAAAAATTGAATGAAAGCTTTCGCGATAAGCTTTCGCATCGTTCTGTTCGTTTATCACGAATATGTAGAACCAAACCTCGTAATTTACACGGGAGATCTCTTGAGTGTGTTATGGGCATCGATTCTCACATTTCCGGGTATAATCGAAGCGTTATTCATTTCGGTCGAATGCGTATATATGGCCCGGCGTTCCCAATCACCAGGAATTCACCGGACTCGAGGATCGACAGCTGAAGCATTCCAATCGGTACGGTACATAATACCAACGTTTAGAGGTCTATATATACATATCTATGTATATATATATAGATATATATATTATATATCTATATATAATATATATAGATATACATATATATATCTATATATAATATATATAGATATACATATATATAGAAAGAAAGAAAGAGAGAGAGAGAGAGAGAGAGAGAGAGAGAGAGAGAGAGAGAGAGAGAGAGTCCATATATATATATATAGCGACACATAGAGCCCATATATCGATATGGGCTCTTGGACCGTAGACGCCTATATATGGTAACAAAGAAGCAAACCCGTGATCGCGTCAATGTGAAATATAACGCGCGTATGCTTCTCGCCACGAAAACAAAACGGGCATCCCTTAAAAATCGACAACTTTGCACAGTGCATTGTTCGTCCCATCTGTCGAACTTAAATACCCGACGCACTTTCTCCCTTTTAACCGATGCTACACAATGTATCCAACTTACGAATAACGTATTTTTTTGTTTTCTTGCTTCATATTTGATCATTTTTATAAAAATTTTACGTTAAAAAATAAATTTAAGATAGTTAATTATTTTGAAAAGGTCACCAATTCGTCGATCCTGTAAATTATATCTGTAATCACACCGCTCTCCGTACATCTGTGAAATTGAAGAAAAAAAACATCAAATGTTACAATATTCGAAATTTGAATATGTATATATGCTCGAATTTAAAAAAGAAGAGTCTTATCGATTTTCTCAGGCTTTATTATTACTATAATAAATTTATGTATCTTCACCTTCTCGCTCAAACGATTAACTTTAAATATCAAACTTAAAACGGTAAATTTTTATTATTCGATGACCCAATAAATATTACAATTCATTAAAAATCCAAATTTCCAGGACATTTTTCCTATGAATCAACTCGATCACCATTGTCGAAACGTAAAAATTTTAAACCATCTCGAAATGGCTGTCGATCGAGAGTTTGCTTTTCGCGATAAAAACAAGTCGATAGAGAGCCACCCCTACCGAGACTTTTGGGGGATTGCGAGAGCGAAGTGCACGGGCAAGGGGGCGATCACGAAAGCCTTTGTAAGCACAAGAGGATTTACGATGGCATTAATTCTCGTTACACTCAGGGTTTGGTTTGTTTGACGTACGCAACTTGGCATAATGTTGTTCCGATTCTCTCTCTTTCTCTGTTTACCCTTACGATACATCGTGTCCGAAACGTCAAAAAAAACTGGCAAAAACTGGTGTATAACATCCTACAATGATTAATTTTCTAAATTTCAACGAAACAAAAATTAAATAACAAAAATCCTCGTGTCGGTATGAACCTCGCGAAGATGGGACTGGTAAGGCGGGGGTAGCACAGGGAGTAGGTACAATAAAAAAAAAGTCGAGATCGTCGAACACCGAACTTCCCAGGGGTCTTTCCCAGGTCCTCCAGGTTCGTAGCTTCGAGAAATACGGATAGAGAGAGAATGAGGAGGAGGGAGACGAGGATAGACGAAGATAGTAAGGTATAGCAGTTATATATATATATATATATATATATATATATATGTATATACCAAAAGATCCGTGTAGCGTACAGCGTCCAAAGAATTATATACAAATACGCGATGTATATCGTTGCTATTGCACACAGGCACATATATATATATATGTATATGTGGATGTGTACACATCGAGAAAGGATGAGAGAGAACGAACTATGTAAACGTTGAGAAATATATGTAGATGATCATGGGGTAAACTCATATATATATATATATAAGTTTTGTTGGAAGGAGAGATTCGAGGGGATGGGAGAGAAAAGGGGGGGAGAGCTTTCCGTTTAGCGAGGCGAGTGCGTGCACACCCACGCACCTCTCCCGTAGAACGAGAAAAGGACAAAAGTATAAAAAGAGACGGAGGTGGCCGAGAGAGAGAGAAGTAGACAATTTTAGTCCGTAGAAGTGAAACAGAGACGCATATGATGGGAAAAGAGGGATGATAGGGTAGTTCGCGGGGGAGAGTTGGGGGTAGCTAGGAGAAGCATCAGAGGGTTGCCAAGGCAACCTCGTCTCTGCCAGCGTAGAGGAAGAGAGAGAGAGAGAGAGAGAGAGAGAGAGAGAGAGATGTAATGGTGGCGGGGGCTTTTACTTTAGCTCGTGCTCTCCCGCACGGATCAATACAGCATCATTGCGAGTTCCCGGACCAAACACACCCCCTAACCCAACCCCTGGGTACAAAGAGAGAGGGAGAGAGAGACAAAGGGAGAGAGAAAGAGAAAGAGAGAGAGAGAGAGAGAGAGAGAGAGAGAGAGAGAGAGAGAGAGAAAGAGACAAAGCGAATGAGAGGGAGAGGGAGAGACAGAGAGTATGCCAAAGTGTCCTCCCAACTATAGGCGAGAGCGAGCCACGACCCTCTCTCATCCTTCCCCTTTTCTCTCTCGGTACTCTCCCAGTATAGGGAACGCAAAAATTATTCGCCCCGTAGGTATGAAACCCTGGTATACGCCTCTCTCTCTCTCTCTCTCTCTCTCTCTCTCTCTCTCTCTCTCTCTCTGTCTTTCTCTCCCTCGTCTCTGCGCGCCCCCAATCTACTCACATGCTCTCCCTCTCTCTCTTCCATCCTCCCCCTCGCTCTTTCTCTCAGTCTACGGGTTACTACGCTATATATGCCAGTAAGGTTATATGCATGTAGTCCTATTGGACGTATACATATGTATGGGGCTTTCCACGCGAAATGGAACCATTTCTGTCGGAATTAATTTTTTTCTACAACCATTTAATGAAGATTGGCGGAAAAAAAGAAAATGTAATTAAAAATGTATTTACAATTCCACTTTTTTCCCAAGCATATGAATCATCGCTAATGAACCATTGGCAAAGATTGGCCCACATCATGCGAAATACCTCATGTTCATGGCTCGTGTGGCATACCTCATGTACCGTGTGCCACCTCGGAACATGTAATAGAAAGCCCTCCACTCGTGACATTCACCAACGCGGCTGCCTCGAAGCATCGATCCCTAACTCCTCGCATTCTCTTCTCTGCGTTACGAGAGAGTGAGAGAGTAGAAGGAGAGTACAGAGCACACCGACTACCTCTCTCTCTCTCTCTCTCTCTCTCTCTCTCTCTCTCTCTCTCTCTCTCTTTCTCTCTCCATCCCTCTGCGTATGCAACCATCAGCCATTACATTTTCCGCTTTTTCCAAGCTCGCGCACATCCTCGTACACCTGCTGTACGCTGCTGTGCTGGACCAAGAAATAAAAATGAATAAATCTCCTACCACTCAGTCCTATGGACGACTAAAAATCACTAGTTTTCTGTCTCTCGTGATGCTCGACATTGTTTCATCCTGTTCAATTGTTCCGATCGAAATACACATGCGCATATATATATATATATATATATATATATATATATATACACGTGTGAATATGTATGTGTGTGTGTGTACAGAAGCATACCACAGTCTGTGCATACAATAGCTGCACCTGGTAAACAGTATATCCTCTCTCTATTAATCTTTCCGGTGCCTGAGTGAACTAACATTTTTCCATTCGGCCCGATTTTTTTTGTATTTTCTTTTCATGCTCGTGCTCTGCGTTTTTCGATACGAATATATTGGCACAGGCCGGATAACGAACGAGAGTTTGATAAAAGGTTGTGCAGTAGCTTGAAATTTTTCTTTAATGACTCATCCAGTCTAAAACTTCAAGGATTCTTAGCACGCCAGGCATTAAAAGTATTTTTCGATATTAGTTAGTGGTGAAATTTTATTTCAGAGTTTTCTACGTGGAACAGTAAAGTTTTTCTCGGCTATTGGCAATTTATCAATTCGAGAAAATCATCCAACGATTTCATCGAGTGGTTTTCTACATTTTCTCATCCTGAAATCAATGAGAGATAAAAATATATATATATATATACGTTTATATCAATATATAAATCAATATATAATAATATATATACAATATATATACAATATACATACAATATATAACAACATATATAAATCAATATATAAATCAATATATAATCATATTTTTATTGTCATTAATTGCCTTCCAACTTTCTCTTCTTAGCTCGCGAATGTCATCTATTTATACATTATTATTAGTCCACTGCCGAGTGATTAGAATATTTTCATTTTAAGCTATGTGGTATTTATTATAACGCTAAAAATTGTAATATTTATACGTGTAATATTTGTTCTCATTTAATTTTCGCATGCATTTTACGTGCCTATTTTTATCGATCAAAAGTTTCCCAAACGACTGCCGATTAACTCTCCGGTCGAATCATTTCTTAACGCTTGATCAATAATATAATTGAATAAATCTGTCGAGATAATTGAAGTAGAATTTTCATTACGTAGTCAGTTAAAACTGCGATTAAATTATTAGAGCCATCGCTTAATCAGAGTAAAAACCAATTGCAAGGGCAGTTGTCGTAACCCTTCAAATTCTTAATAATTGATATTATAAAACAAAAGCTCCAATGATAAACACAAATACTATGATTATCAAGCCTAGTATACCAGCAGCTTCCTAAACACATATTTTAAAAATTTGTTGTTATCACGCCAAACTAAAGTAAGAATTTTCCAGAGTAATTATATATAACATTTGTTCATTCTCATGCAATTTGCAACTTTACTTTCAGTTTCAGTCACGTTCTCGCAACACAAGATAACCGCTTTCAATTCGTACCATCAATATTCGTCCTTTATTTCCATGTATAAATTGTCGTACCTGCTCGTTGAGACAAATTCGAGACGAGCAGATTGTTAACATCGACGATACAATCGCCACGTCTCAGCGATCACGTAAACCCTCCCATACAAACAGTTATACCAACACATAAACACAGTCCTTTCCACAATCTCGACTCTTACACTGCACGAAGTCATCAGTAGTAAATTGGAAGTGAACATCATCAGATCGTGTCACGAGAATTTTCTATAATTAATCGAAGTGCAACCAGCTCCTTGCTAAAATACTTAGTTCATAAACTTCTCGTTCTCGTTATCTCCTTTCCACCAATTCTCTCCAATTCTTTCGCTGGAATTCACGGAAATCTCAACAAAGTTTACGGAACATGTAATAAGGACATAATTGCATCGACCTTGTGGAGCTCGAGGGACTTGTTCATACGATCAGACAACATGATTGTTAAAAGTATTTCTAAGTAATAAACATAATAATTGGCAGTAGATGCAGGCATTGTTCAGGAGAGAATTAAACGGATTTAATTTAAGAGTAAACTCAGGTCTATTGAAGTCAATTTATCTAGTGAATCATCCAAGCATATCTGAGGCTGCGTCTAATATTCAAGAACATTAGACGTACCAAGTGTCAAGTGCGGGAAACATTCAAACGTAATCGACTAACTTGGTTATATTACGTATTGTCAATGTTGTATTGTAATTATATTAAATATTGCCTTGCAGTTAATTTGATTAAGAGAATGTTACTTAATTGAGAATGATGAAATGATTGTTTAGAATTTTCTGGATTAATCAAACGCTTAAATCCAATCCACGTGACTCCGGTAATGGAGAATCGTGGATGACAACAACTCTAGGCAACGAGTTTCAATTTTAAAAAATCAGTTTTTGCATTGTGTATTGGATAATGATAATTTACGTTTCAGAGAAAAGACATTTTTAAGAAATACTGATCAATTATTATCAGGAAAAACTAGTTAAACTCGTGCTACAATCGTTGGAAATTATGGAAATTTGTCAACGAGGTGTAAGTTTTGATATTTTATTGATAACAAATGGTTGATTTATCTCTCTCTATTTTAGTGAAGCGTGACAATGTGGATGATAAAGAAGGTTTCGTGGAAACCAGGGATAAAAAGCAGGTGGATACAGTCAAAGTCAAACCTTTCGTTGAAATCTGTTTTTATATTTGTATTATTATTATAGTACTAACTAATTCATTATTTTCACAATAATGTACTCAAATTCACAATAATTCATTATTTAACAATAATGAATTGCAAATTACGTAAAATGTGAAATGGGCGGAAGCAAGCCAAAAATTTCTATTTCTCTAAACAATCCGTTTGAAATTAAAGGATGAAGATACTCGTGTGTATGGAGTTGGCTTTAAGGTAGTCGTATCGGTGGGTGGGGGATTAAAATTGTATTCCCATTTTTTTCACATTCCAAATGGACTTAAGTTCATTAAGAAAAGACGTTGCAAATTGACTAAAGAAAAATATCCTCAAAATTTACATTGATCCTACGTAAAATTATTTGTTATATAATAAACAAAACATTGAATTGTTTTCCATAAGATTTGTTATAAAAACTGGTTTAAGCTTCTTTGATATCATATAAAAATGTGTGCAAAATTTTAACAGGCTTCATCGATCAAATAATCGACATACTTATTGTACAATGTTGTGATATTTAACACAGACTCTTATGGGAATATGCAAAAAATTTATGATTTTCAAGAATAAATATTATAATTTTTGAGTCTATAAAGGCCACTGAAATTGTACACTCTTCTACATATGACATCAAAGAACGTTTCTTCAAATTTTCAGTAAAATCTAATGGAAACGCCTTAAGAAGCTTCTGATGCCAAAAATCAAGACCACCGTAGGTTAAAGCGTATCTGCAGTAGATTCAAATCTACGAGAATACAAACAACTGCAACTTTTCACTCCCAACAATATTTATATTATTGTATATATTGCATACAATTTATTTATCATACAATATTTATCAACGAGATTAAAATATAATCAGCCGATAAGTTCATAAATAATTATAACTAAATAATTAATAAACATACCTAAATAAATAAAGTGAAGGAAAAATACAATCATAGTTATTATATATATCGACGTTTCCGAGAGCGAGAATATAAAATTCGAAAAAGTCGATAATATAATAATTATGGTTATTGATATTGTTATTAGAAATAATATAACGAAGAATTTTAATTCAGTAAATGACATGACCTAGCTGAAAAATAATTTAAACCATTCGACTTAACATGCGATATTGCACAGGAATGATAAACCGAGTCTCCATTGCGGTTCGTCATTAAAAAATTCTCGTTCATTCAATACTGTCCAAAGTACGAATAACGATGGATAGCGAATCGCCCATGGGGATTGTCTCCATTTAATCACGATTGCAAAATCCCCATTCCATTTCAGATGATAAAATCCCCTTAGGCAATTCTTCATCCATCGTCATTGGTCTTTTTTGCAATGGTCAATGAACTATAACTTTTCAATGGAAAATTTTTGTATTACATTTATATATTTGAATATAGGTAAAATTTACAAATTGTCGACAGATTTAACTTTATTTTCCTGTTTATTCTGTATCCTCGTAAGATACTCGAAGGTAACTACAACGAGGGCTAAAGTGTACAAATTGTTGCTGGACGATAGGCAAACGTCCCGAATTTTCAAGATAGAAAGAGGGAGGGGGGTTCGTTCTGTCGCTATACTGATCTCTTTGAATAGGGGGATCGTATGTATGAGAATGGATATATTGTGAGCGCGAGGGTGCTGTACCAAACAGCGCAGTCAGGCTGTCTAGTACCACACCGCGCACACATTAGAGAGAGAGAGAGATAGAGAGAGAGAGAGAGAGAGAGAGAGAGAGGGAGAGAGAGAGAAAGAGAGAGAGAGAGAGATGCCTTAAGGCCGAATGAACGCTGTACGGCTATGTATGGGTATAAATATGATGGGGGCCGAAAAGAGAAAAGTGAGAGCAGCCAGACTGGCGGAAGAGCCCCCGGATCATCAGTTCGGGCATCGAAAGTTTAATTGATGATTTTCAGTCCTGCGAGTATGCAGCACACTCGTGTCACTCGCATACAGCTGGTTGGAGAAGAGAGAGAGAGAGAAAGAGAGACGGAGATATCCGTCGCTGAGGCCGAAGCTGGGCCTTTGTTCGAGCGCGAAAGCCAGAGCCCTTTCCATTGCCAGGACGTGTACACCACTCCCTTTGCCAACGGACCGGGGATCGAGAGAGAAATTATACGAGCGAGAATGGAAGGACATCAGGAAGAAAAAAAATCGGATGAATTTTTTACGATTTTTTTAATTATTCGTGGGGAAATAATAATAATAATTTTGATGAATAATTACGAGCAAAGAATGGAGGTTTTGTTTTTCAAAATTAAAATTTGTCAATTTTGGGGATTTGAATTGAAAAAAAATAGTTCATTTTTTCGTAAAATCATATTTTCTCCCGACGATTTTCATCCTGGTATATATAAGTATAATGCATTAGCGAGACTTGGAAATAACCGAACGACCCGCTGGAGATATTAATACGTGATCGATCGTTCCGCGTACATTTTCAGAGCTGCTCGTTCTCGTCTCTTATTCCCTCGTCATTTCTGCCTCGCTTCTTACGTCTTTTTAAGTCCAAGAAAAAAAAGCCAATTCGTGCTGCAAGTTCGTGTCTCCCTCGGCAGATTTCTCTCATCCTGCGGTGACATGTATTTACGTGCGCGGTCTTTGAGTGCGCTCTTTACAAAAAAAAACCGACTTGAGATCCCATTTTCTCTCTCTCTCTCTCTCTCTCTCTCTCTCTCTCTCTCTCTCTGGATGTTCTTAAAAAGAGGGAGAGATATGCAGGGAGCGAGAGAAAAGTAGAGGGGGCAGCTATATATCATATTTCTCACGAACTACACTTCTCATGGAAAAAGAATCTTCCCGATTTGTCTCCCGTCTCGCTGCTCGAAAGCCCGCAGGCGCAGAACGAAAAGCGAGTGGATACTCGTCCTCGAAAAATTCCCGTACAAGGAGATATAAACGACGTAAGAAAAATTAACCATTGTCGGTGATGTCTGTAGCGCTTTTTTTTTCACCCACCGTGAGGAAGACGAGCGCGCAACTCGTCCATACACGGACTCTCTCACTGGGGTGTGTTATAAAAAGCCAAGCATCTCTCCTTCCTCCCTTACGCGCAAACTATATACACGCTATTTCATCCCTTCGTATTCTTCCTCGTTCTCTCGTCGTAGCCCGGAGAAGAAAATTTGCGGTATTAATTTCCTCCGGAAGGATGGAGGGCACCATGGTGAGGAGAGGGATGTGGGATGTGGTGGTGAAGATGCAAAAGTCAAAGAGAGACGGAAGAAAGAGAGAGGGTGATTGTTCGTCTCGCGCAGAGTCGGCAGAAGGATAAAAAATGAAGGAGAGAACCCAAACAGCGTTCACAACGAGTGGAGAAGCTGGTGTGGTAGAGACCGTAGAGAGGGATGGAGAGAGAGAGAGAGAGAGAGAGAGAGAGAACGAGAGAGGCTGAAAGGAAAAGCAGCGAGGAAATTTAATGAAGTTTCATGCCTCCCGAGCCCCTGGGCAGCCCCCACGATGCGGCCGGGCCCGTTGGCGGTCACCATGGCGACGCCCAGCATCCCTCGCACTTGTTCCGTGACGTCACTGCTCCATCGATCTGCAGAAGCGAGCGAGAGAAACGCCAGCCAGCACGAACCAGGGGTTGTTCGCGCGCTGTCTCTCCCCCCTTCTCCCCCCCCCCTCTCTCTCCCTCTCTCTCTCTCTCCCTCTCTCTCTCTCTCCCTCTTTCTCTCTCTCTCTCTCTCTCTATCTTTCTCGGTCCCTCTTTCTCGCAACCCCCTCTCTATCTCTCTCTTTCTCTCGTTCACCGTCATTCTCTCGCATGGTTATCGCACTCCGGCAGCAGTAGCACAACCACACGTTGGCTACACACACAAAGTCTCTCTGCCGCGAGAGCACGATGGAGAGAACACCACGAGCGCGACGGCACGAGGGGTGAGAGGCCAATACAGAAAGATAGAGAAAGCAAGAGAGAGTGAGAGAGAGTGGGAGAGAGAGAGAGCGAGAAGGAGCGAGTGAGAAAGAGAGAAAGAGAGCGAGAGAGAGAGAGAGATGGATAGGAAGTACGCGTAGCTCGGTTTTATATGCCGACTGACACCCCCGCGCATGAGTTTTCTTCTACAGTTTCTCCCTCTCTCTCTCTCTCTCTCTCTCTCTCTCTCTCTCTCTCTCTCTCTCTCTCTCTCTCTCTCTCTCTCTCTCTCTCTCTCTCTCTCTCTCTTTCCCTCTCTCCTCGTCATTTTAGGTAACTCTAGAGCTACGTTCACAAGTTTTCATGCTTAAGAAGAGGAATTGTTCAAACTACTTTCTACCTAACACTTTTTTAACAACTTCATGCCCTAAAATAATTACGCCCCCCCTAATTCCCCTATGTCGAGGCAATTTGTTGAATCGACTTTCAACAAAATTTCTGGCCAACCGCAGTGTTAGAGTTGCGATATTGTGAACACTACTGTACGAGAGCTACACAGAAACGTGTTTTATTCGCGAGAAAATGTACTCGCGTCGTTACAACGAGTATCTACGATAAAATTTCAACCCCTACGACTTGTTTCCACGCCAATAGAAGGAAACAGATATTTTATACGTAACGTCCCGTTTGGAAAAAAATGCTCGTTATTGCAAGAACGAGGTGAAAACGGACGAGTCAATAAGAGGGGAAAAAGAAAAATTAAGACACGACGTTAACGTCAATTTTACCATTTCACATTTCTCAGCCCTTTCTCTTTCGCTCTCCATCGCGTTTCTCTCGATGTAGAAACAACCCTGATGATCGTACATGTACTATATAACATCGTTCTGTAACGAGAGTGAAGGAGAAAGAGAACGGTTCGTCGCGTTAACTGGGCAGGCAAAATGCTGTTCGTGAGTCTGAAGTGGCGCACTCGCGCGTCCCGGAAAAGGGTTGCTCGACTCGTCGCTCCCTTTTCCTCTTTCAATTTTTATATTTTCTCCTCGACATTTTTTTACCTTCTCCCGCTCTCTTTATCTCGCTCCTGCGTCACTCGCAGACTCGCCCGCCCTTTAATTAATATCGTCGAGTCTCTCCGTTCCGGATTTTTTCCGGACTTCTTTTGTTTTTGCAAATTGCGACAAAAAAAACATCGTACACGAGTCCGTTATACAGGGTGAATTGCGTAAGGGGTACCATCCAGGATTTCAAGGTAGCTGGGCACAGTACGAACAAAAGTTGCAAATAAACATTAGGGATATTGTTAATAATTTACGAGATATTAATTTTTTTAATCGGACCAATCAGAGCGCGCCC
>JAPYZT010004362.1:0-27038 GCA_030522965.1 Tryphoninae sp. A BG-2022a | reverse complement strand
CAAAAGAAAAAACATTCGTGTCCGTGCGCGTGATTTCCGCGCCTTCACACGTCCCTAGTTTGTCACAGCGGAGAAAAAAAGAACTATCACGAGTCGCATGGATCAACCCGTATTTCGTCCCGCGAAAAGATCAGTCCAAACACGCTCCATTATTTTCCATGTTTTTCTTTGTTCGTTTAGTTATCGAAGTCTCGATATTGCGATATTGAGCGTTACGTCGCACGATAAAGGAAAAGGTGAAATACGCGCGCGCACTAAAATGTTCAAGTCGCTTTCGCCAATTTTTGTCGAGAAGATTGGAACTACCGCGGGTATTGCGGCGATCGCAGCGCCACCACGGCGCTCCAAGCGCGTCGTACCATCAATCGGTAACTTCGCCGCGCTTTCGCGAGTTACGGAAATTATCACCCGTATTATTTTCCGTCGTTTTGCCGCATCGGGCAGTCTCGGAATTCGTGTCTCGCTTTGTTCAGGCTGCGCGGCTATTTTTAATAACCGATTTTCTACGGACGTAGCAACGAACACGAGCGTTTGTCCGCGTTAAGATTTTGAGTTTAGGAATTACCAGCGTACGTTCTAACACTCGCTGTAAGATGGCGGTGGCATACCGCGTCCGGTGTACATGTCCGTCTGTGGCTGAAGATGGCAAACGACCGTGTGACCGTCGAGTACAGCGACCGTCCTCGTGTGATCCTGCTGCGGAATGCCATAATTACCGGGCATCCTGCCGGCTATCTCGCCTAACTCGTATTTCGCCGGTTGACGTCGCAATTTTTCCCAACACGCGTTGAGACTTCTCTCCTGTGCAGGACTATATTGCGACGGATCGAAGTGAAGAACGTTGCGTTCGAGGGTCTGCCCGTAATGAACGAGATTACGGTCGTTGGCGGGCGAATAAGGTATCAGAGGTCGATGATCGCCATAACTGCGGGATGATTGTCTACTCATGTCGCTCTGACGTCTACCATCCTCGTCCGATAAATCGGAAACTTGTATCTCACCGCCACGCTCGATCTCTTCGTAAACTGGATCGTCCTCACCGACCACGATCCTCGAGCCATGTCCACCGTGACCGTTACCATGATTCTGATGATGGGTTACGTGTCCCTGTTGATAAATGCCACCGACGTTACCGGTCACACCACCGACTCGTACGCCACCACCGCCGCCATCGCGAATTTCCGTATAAGTGTGATTGTACGGGGATGCGGCGCGTCGCCCGATCGAACGTCCGTTTCCTATTTCGTTGCCATCGCCCAAGGCTCGACGATCGCGCGTCCTTGCCGCATGACCGAGGGTCATCGCATTGTGAGTACGGGGTGAATCCTCCTGTTCCGAACCGCCGTGTCCGGAGTCACGCGAGTAAGACTTAAAAGAAATGTTCTGCGGAGCAAAAAACAAAGAGAGGATCGTTGATTCGGTGGAATTTTTCATTTTTGATGGAACGAAGCTACGATAGGTTGATGGACGTAATAGAGATGGTTTGTTGAACGCGTCTAATGTGGAAAAAGACAATAATATTTGCAGTCAAGTTTTTTTCATAGTTCATGCAGATTACCACGGTCAGTACATGATTCTAGTTCCATGGGAAACGTGGAGCGAACTGTGAGGGCGCTGATGACACTTGGGGAATCCCCAGTGAGCAAATAATTTTTGGACAAATTAAGGTCATCAGCTCTTTAAATTGATACGACAAGGGCTTTTAATGCTCATAATCATACTCTGGCATTCTTGCTCGATTATTGGACTTATTTATGACTCGAAACTGGAACATTCCAGATTCTTGGCTATCTGAGGACCGTGCATAACCTCAAATTATAGTCCACCTAGCGGAGAACAATGGAACTATCTTAGGGCCTGGCGGGAACTAATAGGATTTTGCGGATGAAGAGAAGCAGACAGACAGCCTTAACAAGGGCCATACCAGTTGCTCGTCCACAGTTAAATTGTTATTCTCATAACTGTGGCGAGCCTCACCTAAGATCCCACGTTTAATTGAAAATTGTTACTTAGCGACAGAAATAGTTTGTAGTTAGTAACAGCGTGGCATCAAAGCCGTGATTTATTAGTTACCTTCCACATGAGGTTTTTGTTAATAGGTCCCCAAGTGGCGGTTGCAGATTTAGGAATATTGGAAGCTGATGGGAAGTTTGCGTGGCGGGCGTGCGGCAAAGTCGCCACTGCGTGAGCGTCGGGCAACGTCGTGGAGTATTCATTGGGTGCTGTGGCAACGGGTTGTCTCTCGGTGCTCGGCCAGCCTCGCCCGGACACCAAATACTGTAAAACCAACGTTTCCACCTTTCTCATTTACCCGATCGCGGTCTCCAACGATTTACAGTTCGTCTTTTTTTTTAAACCCCAATTGCTCGCGATCATTGACAAAATCCAAAGTACATTAAAATATAAATTTTACGTAAAACTGACGAAAACGAAGATCGTTAACGATCGTTATTCTCGACAGCGAGATGTTTTTTTATCGTCCATCCTTCCCCCGATAATTGACGATTATTGCAAAGTACGAATTAATGGCGAATGATTTGTAACTTTTACTGTAATGGGATGATCGTTGAATGAATGAGTAACAATGGAAAAGGTTCACGTTGGACATGTGTCTGTGATTTTTTCATGTGTGTGTGTGAATGTTAAGCAATTTTTGGACAATGCTCGGTTTCCATCGTACGATACTCTCGAAAAAAATCATGTTTTGTCCCATTTTCTTTTATGTACGAAAACAAAGGAAACAGGAAAAAGAAAACCGAACAAGTTTTGGTCACCAGAGGGCGCGTGTGTACGTGAACAGTGTCAAGGAAAATGCGTGCTTAGCGAGTGTTAGCCGATTTGTTCTTACGTACTAAGATATTTGTTCATGGGCAAAGTTCGAAAATCGACCAGCTCCATCGGCGAATCTTACAAAATTCGTCGAGATATTGGAAAAATATCTCGATCTTCGATTATTATCGAACTTTGTCCATGTCGATAAATTTTTTAAGCCGAACACTACGAATCTTTCGAGTTCGCAAACCGCACAATGGTCCATCACCTAAATTGTCATCGACGCGTTATTTCGATCGATATATATATATATATATATATATATATCGATATATCGATATATCTCGAAGTGCGATACATCGATATATCTCGAACTTCGATATTTCAAAATTGCAATCTTTCTAATTTACGAAGCTCGTGAGCGAATAGTACCGCATACGGTAACGCTCGGAAACATATTTTTTTCATTGAACAATTTATGTACAATCTGTGAGTTATAAATCTGAGAGATCAAAACAAAAATAACCATATGGCATGTGTGCATTTGCGATTGTGCCAATCGCGGAGCAAAGTAGCCGACAGCCGCGTACACCAAACCCCGCATAGGAGCGATTACGGAAGAAAACCACCAAAGTATGTTAGTATTAAAGGCCTTTTAGCGTTTTTTTTGTTTCGTTTGTTTTTTTTAAATTTCTTTTTTACCAAACGCAAGGATAGATATTACATACTGGTGCTCATTTATATCTCGCGAATCGTGTATGTATAATAAAAACATTATGTGCCACGCTACCGAAATGTGCAATTTCTGTTCTACAATCTCGAGAGCTACTCAGAACTTCGAAGGGAGAGCAAAGACTGAGCAGAGAGCAATTAATTTGAAAAACAAAAAAAAATGTATAGTTTAAATGAAATATTGGAGTAGGGTAAAGTGAAATAGAGAAGTAAAGAGCGCAAGTTATATAGATGCATGCTTTGCGAGTCGAAAGAGTTTTATAGAATCGACTTTACAAGTGTCGTTTATTAGATCCGTTAGAAGACTGTAAAAAATTCAAATTTTAGATATTTTTTTTCGATCCTCTCTTGCGAAGATCATAACTTTTCTTTTATTCTACAGTTAAGTTTATAAATTAGCGACGAAACTTTTTCTGTTTCTATATCGATAAAGAATATTTTAGACCAAAGCTGACCAACAAAACACCCGGAATTTTTGTTTCTTTTTCTACAAAACGAAAAGCTCTTTTCGAACCAACATTTGTGTACCTTTGATTTATCGCGAAGGGAAAACAACAAATTTTTCCAAGACAAAAAAAGAGATATCGCGATATTAATCATTTTTGAATCATAAGCACTGGAAAAATATGGGAAAAATTTAAAGGTCCGCCGAAAGTCCTTGGTGGGTGTGACTTTATTTATTTTTTTAACGTCATATCACTTCTCTACTCATACTCTGTCTCCCTTCGTTTTTTTTTCTATCACGTATGCAAACTATCCGCATTAATATTTAAACTTTTTACTCAAACACGTCTCGCCCGAGATTTTAATTATATTTTGGAAAATAAAACGACTTGAAAATAAAACTATCAAAGACACTAAAAACAATAATTTCTAAAACAAACGATTTTATTTCAGTTCACGTGCGTCAAGGAAATCACAGGAAACGCTTTCTTCGTCCCAATGGGATTCAGAAAACAAATTGAATTTACTTTTCTTTTACGACGACAGACGTGGCAGGCGAGGGACAGTCTCTCCAGAAAAAAGATGACCAAGAAAAAAAAAAATAAAGTATGCGTTCCTCGGTTTGGTGTATTAAGGCGTCGTTTGGATACCTTGCTGGGCGGGATGCCTATTGTGGTTGCTAGGTGCCATCATGTGCATCTGGTATGCCCCGTTCGGCGATCTCAGCGACAAATTGTTCAGGTTCACGTTTATCGAAAGATTTGTATTGTTAGATGCCGCTGTCAGGTTGCTGATATTGTTCGGCTGTGTACCCACATTGGACGTCGTATGCGGCGATAATCCCGAGCTGTCGGTAGTCGGTGCTGATGGATTCGATGACGTGTTGTGCGACGGAAAGTCCTTACCGCCGTTGGTACCGGCCGCGACGCCGCTCGTGCCGGACGAGCCGCCCGAACTTCCGGATACCGTTTTCGAGCATCTGAGACACTTCGGTAGCCACGAGTGTCGTCGTATGAATTTACGATATTCCTTTCTCACCTGTGAAACGAAACGAAAAAAAAAACGGACGACGCCCCAACCCGACCCGTCCACGTTTTTAAAGGTGCACGAAGAGACAAAAATTATAACGAAACAACGAATGAGATTGAAAACAAAAATTATAATCTTAAGAATTTCTTGGATATTAGTGAGAGATATTCGGTCCAACGAAAATCAAAAACGTAAACGAAATAATAAATTATAGTACGGGCAAACGATACTGGAAATCGGACAATCGATTTGATACGAGAACAATAATAATAATAGTAACAATAATCATAACAATAATAATAATGAAGCAGCGAAACGGTGAAATTAAATGAAAAATAAGATGCGTGCCGACAGAGATGAAGAAGGCTGCGATTCGAGATGAAAAAAATTTCCCACGAGCGTCGTTCGGTGAAATTTTATTTGTTTTTTGTTTTTCAAACTTTGATGACGTCGGCGATTTTGCCTCTAGGATTTGCATTTTTTTTTGTATTTTTTTAAAGATTTTTCAGGAGGGCTAATGAATGAATATAAAAAAATGTGAATCTCGTAAATTATCTATTCGATCCATTGGACGATTGCCAGTATCGTAAATTGTAACTAACAAACACTTTTGTTTTTGTGATAGTTGAAAAAAAAAGAAATCTTATCGTACGATTGAGAAGTTAATATCTTAATGTTATTATGTTATCATCTTTTCTCTTTTTTCTTATTTTTTTGAATTTCAATCTCATAGGCGAGTGAGCGAACGCGCACCTGCGCAGTCCCTTACCTTCTCGTTCTGTACGCAATGAAACACAAATATAAATAGACCCTGAAGACTATTCAATACGGTAAAGATGTAAGCCATCACGACGGATTCTTGATTCAGATAGAGAAGTCCAAACGTCCATGTGAGTCCGAGCAGGAACACCAAAACGATCGCACCGCGAAGCCACGCAAAATAAACAAAATAAACAAAATAAAATATAATTGATTAAAAACGTTACTTTATTATCAAACGATAACGAGCAACGTTCACTTCTTAATGCAGGCCCAATTGTGTCATTACTAAATGAGAAAGTAAAAAAAAATTGTGTAATATAATTATTTATATTTTCAACTGCTGGGTCTCGTTTATTAGAAAACGTTGCTCGTTGGTATGAGAAAAGAAATTGGAAGTCGAAACAATCCTAACTGTCGATATCGTACAGGCAAATTCTGACGATTGTGAAAATCGTAAAGAAATATTTGATCGTTTTCTTTTTTTCTATACTTTTTTTTTCTACAAAATACATCTACGAAGCCACGTGAAAAAAAATTGCATGCGATTAATTTTAGCGCGTACTGTACGTCTGCGAGTATATTTTTGTAAATTTGTATTTTTCTATTTATTTGTAATAATCGTTGGCTGAACAAAAATTGCGCGATTTCGACACATGCTGATATTACTACGCGAATACTTGGACTAAACTAGTGCGTACGTGTGAGTAAAACTACGACTACGGTTAAAAAATGAAAATGAGAATAATCAAATGACTAGTCGGCTAGGAATGGCTATGATGTAAAATTATATATATATATAAATATGTAGATATACAAAAAAATGAAAGAACGAAATTATTTTAATAAATGGACTCAGAGTTATTAGTGAATTATTTTATATAATAACGATATAGATATATAATGAAGAATGATAATAATAAAAATGGTAAATATCTTACAAGTGCGCTTGCAATTTGTTGGGAAGAGCATTCTCTTCCTTTCCACTACCAACCAACCACGCCATGCAGAAGAATGTAGAATAGTGTAGACAGAAGTGGGGGAGTAGAAGATTTAATAACAAAAAAAATGAAACAAGACAGCAGTTAGGTGATTGTCCCGATAACCATTTAAACAATTAAAAATTTAACGACCGTACGTTTCATGGCTAAAAATTGTGAGATAGAATAAAAAAAGATGTCAACGATAATTATCGAGACACTATTTTTATCAATTCACGTTTTTTTTCTTCATGAGCCACGGTACGGCCAATAAATTGTTAATTTTTTGTTTACTATTTAGAATATTATTCCATCATTGAAATTGCCGATTCGCTTTACTAAAAAAAAATATTTCACCGATTTTCGTTATGCGAAATTTCGAAATTGCATTTTGGACGATAGTAGCATGGTATAAACAAATTTACGTCAACGCAGGAGTTCCGAGAAAATAAATATAAGTAATTCGAATCGGAATTCCAATGAAAATTCATTGCGGCCACCACCGTGAATATCTTTTTGTCGCAGTAATAAACAATTTTTTTTTCTTCTTTTTTTTTTTAAGTATATTTATATTACTCGTATTCACTGAATTGTTGACGTTATGGAGTATTAACCCGAACGTGAGCTATTTTCATTACTCACTCCCTCCCTCCCTCCCTCCCTCAACCGGCCACGAGACTATTTAGTATGTATGAGTTTGTCGAAAATTGCGAATTCAGCATATATACCTCCCCGTATGTTTATTTCCCCCACGAATAAACTCACTATAGTTTACCAGCTACAGCATCGTTTCCGGTTCGTTTCACAATGAAATTCAACGAGGTAACGAAATGATATTTTTTTTAAGATCTTTTTTTCCCCCCTATCGAGTGAAATAATCAAACGTAACGGACGTAAGAAAAATAAATTGAAATTCAGTGATGTGTGAAAATTAGATCTCTCATCGTTCAGTGTGTCGTGAAGCGCGTTAAGCCTGCGTATATGTAATTAAACATTAATCGAAAAGCACCAAACGATCGCTTCGAATTCTACGAGACTCTCGAATATATTTTGTACGATACTCCAAATTTAATCTCAATCGCATCGAATTACAACAATGATATACATATATATCGTATATTCTCCATATTCATTTAATGTCTAAGTGATTAAGTGTACGAATCGCTAGACGGATTATGAAAAATCGTCACTTACTTTGCACTGGCGAGTCTCGAGTGTTCTTTGCTCTTCATCGATACGGTAGTGTTGGTGTGACGGCACATCATGTAAATTGCCATCGACAGGAACACGAGATTAGCCTGTGATCGAAAAAGAAAATCATTCTTAAAAGTTCAACCTGATCGATTTAGAAGAGTGTTGAATTTATACATTTTTTTTCACGAAATTTTATTACTGCTTGAAATCTTAGCTCGTTATTACAGCTTTGATAAGGTAGGAAGTTGTTACAAGCTCAGCTTGTGTTATAACTCATTCTCATAAGTAGCCTCACGTGTGGCTTATCTCTCTTTCTACATTCTTTACTGTCGTTGAATTAAACGCCATTATCATGGCAATAAAGCAAACTCACCATATCGATCGTTCTAACGAAGTAAAGTAGCACGTAAAATTAAAGAAATCGTATTTACCAGGATTACGAGGATAACGGGCCCTACGAAGCTGAAGATGAAATAATTGTCAGCTCTCAGCCAGCAGTATTGATCTGTACCATAGCTGAATGGATCAATTATGCAGGAGATTGCAACCACGAGTAACGGACCACCGTAAGCAACCAGGTAGTACCAGCGTAAACGTGACTTTTCAGCTTCGAAGACTTCAATCAGCATAACGTACAGTTGAAATCCTGCGAAATGAAGAACGGGAATAAAATTACTCCATTGATACAACTTTGAGCGATAAAACCTCAACGACGAAAGTGTCGAGTGGTAAAAACAAAACTTTGTGATTCTACCAATTCTTTAAAAATTCAACGAAAACTAGTCACATACCTTCGAGGAACATCCACGCAAAAGCGCAGAGGAAAAAGAAGTGAAGAAGTCCAGCCACGATGCCACAGATGATTCGCTGATCGGTCTGTCCGATACCGCAGACGAAAAGTACTTCGGCGATGAGCAAACACGCGCACAGATTTTTGTGAATCGTCGTTCGGTCGGACTGTGAAACGACCAGAATAAAATAAACTTATGTTAGACAATATTTCTTCCTTTCTAATCCGAGAAAATTTTAGGAAAATAATGAAACATAAAAAATATTTATAATTAATTAAGTTGGAACGCTAAAATAATTTTAATTAGTTGCGAATAAACGATGCAGCGTATGAAATTTCCAGATGCTACTTCGGACTAGCGAAAAATCGTTATTTTTTTATTCTTACATTTACACACGCGTCTCTATATAGCTATCTATCCATCTACATCTATATCGCTCACCTTGAGGCCACGAAACAGTTGGAACGTCAGGATGGCCAGAACGAGACAGACAACCGAGATGATGCAGCCGATATACGTGATGATTTGTAGCGCTACACGATGCGCTATGTCGAGCTTAACGGCATGCACGTCCATCAGTACAGCGAAGTTCGTGAGATGATTGCACTCGCAGACTGTATGCGTGTCGTTCGTCTTGCGTATATGACAACCCTCTTCTGACCAGGCACTGCGAAAAATCCAGCAAGTGTAAAATTATTTATCTCTTTCCATGTTTTATAAACCTTCATTTTTATCATTGTGAACAATTTTTATTTTCAACATAAATTCTTGTAAAAAAAGAAATCTCTCGTAAAAAATATCAGACTGGCTGGAATGAGATTTACGGCGTAAGGGAAAAAAGGCTTTACCTCATTATGTAGTCCCAGAAAACGCATGTAGGATTAGTGACGTTATCGGCGGTGAGATGTTGAAAATGAACCCTGACGGGTTCCGAAAGTTGAATATGACGTCCCTTGCCCAACGAGGCCGAAATTACTTTGCTGTTGAGTATTCGGCTGGTATTCTTTTTCGGTCGAGCTTGCGTTTCGTCGTTGAGAACGACGGAGGGTTCCTCGTCCTGGGGCTGAAGTATTTCTTCCAGACGATCGAACGCCATAAATACGAGACGAACGATACCGTCGTCGCTGTTCTCGAGCAAAGATCGTCTCGTCAATTCGACGTGATCGTTCGAAGCTGTCCATCTCTGCTGCAGAGCTTCGATCGGAAATATTTCCACGCTGTTCTCAACTTTTCGAGTCTCGAGTACGCGAACTTCCATCACTGCGGGATATCAAGCAATCACAAATAAATAAATTACACGTCGTACGTAGAAACTTTAGTACAAAATGGAGCATGACTTAATTATCTGAACAGGAATTTTTTTCTTCTTTTGCGGATTTTCTTGGTTAATCCAAGTTCGCGTGTTTACGATTAAGATATAAATTACAATATAGCTACCGGGGATATCCCGTGACTTTTTACGATCCCTTATTTCTATCTTTATCGCTTGCGAAGGACTTTATTTATCGCTGAAAAAAAAACATTAGCGTGTGCGATCGAGTTTACGGCAGGTAGGGTGAGAACTTTTATTACAAGACGAATCGCAATTTTGTATCTGGTCGATCGACGCTTCTACAGAAATAAAAATGGAGTCTCGAATTTATTTTAAATGTACCATTTGAAATAAGGGAGTTTGTTAAAACGCAATGAAAAAAACATTGGATATTAAAATTTTTAATAAATCAAAATGCTACGGTCACTTACGTATATTTTTGCCCTCCTGAACGATAGTTTTCTCGTGCATGAGAGTGTCGGCGAGTAGAAAAGCATTTTCCTCGAGTCCGATCAGGAGCGAGGTCGCGACCCTCATCTGTTCCTGATGACTGAGATCTTTCCACGATGCCATTTGGGCCTTGTCCAATAAATTGCTACCGGTTCTGACAACACCCTGAAGAAGTTCGGTGACGCTGACCTCTCGTTGTCTCGAGTCCTGATACGTTCTTATGTCCTGTGCCATTTTTTCGGCCATGTTTTTAATGATTTTCGTCGTTATCATCATATCACCGCCGTAAAGTACGCGACTGTTGTTCGTAACTTGAGACACATCCCTGCTTATGCCAAGTATCATGTCGCCCTCGATCACCCGATTTTCGAGCGAAGTCAACCAGAGTGAACGGCACTCGCTCAGATCTGGCGCGTCGCGATGCCATTTCGCCGTTTCCTCACCAGCAACGCATCGCCAACGTGCGAGACCGTTTGCTCCACCTGGACAGCTTTGTACGGCAACGTCACCCGCTCTTGTAGCGTTCCAATACAAATTTCTCGCTGCTACGGGGGGACAAATCTGCCTGCCGTAATCGTTCCATTGTCCATTGGAACTTGATTCCGGATACGACGTCGTGGCCACTGAAAAACAAAGAAATGTCAAGTGTTGTCGACAAATCGGCGATAACTCGGTGCTCTGTGGGTCAAACTCGTAAACCGATTTTCATCTAACTTTGCAGATTCGTACTTTGATATCTAACCAATAGATGTGTGAAAGAAAAAATTCATTTGCACTATTGGTACATACGGCCGAATCGACATATATGGCCGAAAACGTGTGGAAATTTAGCAATTTTGATGAAAAACGGTAATGCATTAGGTCTTTCGGACTTGAATTTAAAGTGAAAATATCACGGTCCTAAAGAGGGTGGTTAACACATCTGGCCGTAAGGCATTAACTGTTTTAAGGCTCCAAGTGTTCCAGGACATATGTAAAAGCCATTTTTATTTTCGAGCACCCCATCTAGATCATAACGATGATTGCGACATACCGGTGGGTCTACGACTCGTTTTCCACGGTGTGAATGTCGTCATGGCCGGTGGTTGAGTAGTGTCTGGTACCGCAGGAAGTAACGGCGGTCCTCGTCCATTCGTCGGAGGATTTATATCCTGTTCCTCGTCAACGAGCTCGCTATCCGGGCCAGATCGAGTCGACGTCGAGCTGTGCGCGAGAACGTAAAGATTCGAGTATTTCGCGAAATGTGCTTTCGGCTATTCGTGAATAAAGACAACGACCGAATAAAACAAGCGTAGAAAATAAAATTCAGAACAACAAAATTAGCAGAAGTGAAAGATTGTCTTTGAAAGGACTTTAAGAGAAAACAAAATCAGCGAAAGGTTCGACCCTCTCGAGAAGATTGATACCACATGGCTCATTCTCAAAAGAGAATGCAACGGATCGAACAAAGTCGAGGCAACGAGCCGTTTAATTCTTTCGAGGGTCGGATTACAAAATTTAGTCGTAAAACTTACCTTGTTTGAGTAGTTGGTATCGGCGCGACGGTAGAAACCGCGGTAGGTTGCTGTACCGTTGGCGGGGTCGTTAACCTCGCCGGTGGTCTTACCGTCGGGCTCGCGGTGCTCCAAACGCTCGGTTGCGAAGTTATCAACCACGGTGGACTGGGCCTCGATGTCGTAGTCGTTGTCGCGGCTGTAAATAAATTTTCGGTCGATGAAATTATCCGTACGTGAGTCAAACTGTCCGCGTCGACGAAACGGCCGAGAAGTTTACCGAATTGCATTACGTTCGTGAATATTGAATTCGCGACAGCTCGTCTCGGCCGAAACCGGGACATAGACCGATAATGGCCGTACGCCTGACGTAATATCTGGGTAATTATGAAAGTACGCATTCCCCGTATAAACGTTTACGGTCGGTTTTATCATCGCGACGCGCCGATACGGTCGCCCGGTAACATTCGCGGAAGTCACTAGACGACCGAACGTCGGACTCGTACGTACGGCGAATTATCGTCGTTGTGAATAATAATAAGAAATCATAATAATAATAATAATAACGAACGCGCAAACGCAAATATTTCTATACGGCACTGTAGCGCGTGATCTTTGACCCGTGTTACGGCGACGCTATAGTGAAAATCCGAGTGCGCGGGATGGTTCGCGTATTTCGTCGGATTATCTTCCCGCGGGTCATCTTTATTGGACAAAAGGGGTTGCGCTGCGATAAGGTGAAATATCACACCGAGTCGGACACCGACGTCCCCGCGTTTGCCGTATAGTCCAAACTGTTCGGCTTTTTTTCTCCTCGTTTTTCGTTCTTTTTTCTCTCGATCGTAGTATCTCTCCCCCGGTATTGCTTCCACGATCGAATGCACGCCGCAACATCGGGCATTCCTTTCGAAATCGAACGGCCATCGACCCCTATCCACCACTTCTTCGATCCATTATCTCTTTCTATTGTTCACCCGAAAAGTTAGGGATGACTAATTCTTCCCAATATTTACCAGGATTCTTGGCTTTTCACGAATTTAAATTCTCGAAATTACGTATTAAGAAGTTTGATTTTTAATCGCCGATTATCGATAAGTTCTCCAAATTCTTTGATTTTTTTTTTTTTTAGTATTTATTATTATTATTATTTGTATTATTTTATGAAACACGTGTTCGACGAGGTGGTGCGATAAACTATCGGAAACGTAGCTACGTATGCGAGATTTACAGTGAATAATAAAAAGGTAACAAGATTATTGTTTTTTTACTTACCAGACAAGCACTTATAGTGCGCCTCGAGGTATTTGAGAGTGTTCGGGCATGGATCCCCGAATTGCAGTGTCGACGCGACGATACTGCAATTCCGTTGCTCGTTGCATCTGAACGTTTCGCGAGTCGCAAATTTGAAGGGGACACACAACAATGAAAGAAAATAAACAAAACGACACGAAATTTTAATCGACCATTTGAAAATTGCGATTTCTTTGTTGCCGATTTCGTGTCTTATTGCCATGGATATCGAACGAATAAATTCAACGTGTTACGTCGATCGGGAAACTTTCCAAGCCCATCCATTAATTCGCATCGTCGAAGACTTTCTTATCCGTTGCTCGACTCGCGTTTAATTTTCGTACGTGCCTCGTAAACCAAATTACTTTTCCTATACGATTTTCATCGATTTATTTATTTTTTTATATTTATTATTATTCCTTTCGTTTGTTTTATCCTTCATTATATTTCTGAACGCGAATTCGTCGTATAATATAAATATTGCGAGAAAGAGAGAACGAGCGAGCATCGAAGGATAACATGGAGAATGAATGAGGAAACCGAGAATTTGAGTGGGAGTGAGAAGGAGAGGAGAGGGGGGAGGGGGTGGAGGCTAGAGGTAACGAGTGGGGGGTAAACTCGGAAAATTTCTGCACGCGAAGCTTACCAGAGTTTACCGAGGACACACCGTGAGAGCCGAAGAGAGCGCTTCAACCCCACAATTCTCGGCCTCCCCCCGCGTTCTCTTTCCCTCGTTCGTTCTCTCTGATGTTCTCGACTAGTTCGGAAGGCAGGCCACGTATCGGCGTTCAGCCTCTCGTAAAACGTCGGGGCATTATCGTAGTTTGCCGCGGGAGAGGGGAAAATGGGAATCGTGGCTTTTATCGCGTCGATTGATTTTTATTTGTCTCTTGCCCTCGTTCGCTACCTCACCCCAATATAAATACACACGGAGCTTTCTATATATGAGATAACAATTTTGAAAAACGAAAAGTATTTCATTTGCAAAAATTATCGAAGTTTCGGAAAAATTTCGTCGTGTCGTGAAAATTTCTAGTAAATAAAAAAGAAAACGATATTTTGATTTTAATTTTCTATTATTTTTGCGAGGAAAAGCCTCGTTTCAATTTCATTGACAATTTTTTTCTCGGACGAACAAATTGCATTTTGGTTTTCTTGTTTCTTCACGAATTTTCGATATACGAAAGGAACGAAAAACGTAAATTTTCTAGCTATTTCATTCGTAAATCCTTTGAGCTTCGAGCATCTTCTATCTCACTTATGAATCGAGGGGACGATACGTTTTTATCTCACTCTCGATTGGTTGCCCCAATTAGCTTTCCTACCCCCTCTCACCCCCTCCTACTCCTCGACCTCGCCTACCCCCCCCCCCCCCCGATAGTAAAACGCCATTTTTGTCAATACTGTACTCAGTTTCTCGCTCTCTTTGCCTGCGATTTTCGACGAGACGAGCGCAAAACGAAAAATCGAAGAAAAACAAATGACAAAAAAAAGAACAAATAAAACAAAAAAAAGAATCGAAAAAGATAAAACAAACACAATGAGTATAAAAACAAAACCAACCTATACAATGAAACTGTGCCTCGATGTATTTTCCGGTGCCGGGACAGGGATCCTCCTCGAATATCTCGCTGCGCACTTCCACTGTGCAAGAACGACGCTCATTGCACCTGCAAGCGTCACGTGAAGATAGATTTTTTTTTCTTTTTTTCTCTTTGTTTCTTTTTTTTTCGGTGCAATTTTTCGGCCTTTTTCTTCCTTTTTTTTGGCGGTCGTTTGTTTGAAATTTATTTTTTATCGCTCTCTCGAGGCACCGACGGAATTGGAATAACGAAGAAGCGTGCATCGGGAACGTTACCAGAGCGACGAGGGACGCGAGATTCGATACACGGAGACCTTTTTTTTTTTTACGCGTGACCGAAAAACAAACGCCCCGGGTGACATATAGCGTGCTGAGATTGCGCCACCTCTCGTTACTTCGAAACACTTTTTGTTTCCCTCGTAAAGTTAACAAAATTAATATTTTTTTTATTCAATTTTTAGATTTGTTTGAGATAAAAAAGAAAAAGATTACTTTTTTTTATTTTGTTTAAAAAAATTGTTTTTTTTTTAAAGCGCGAGTATCGAGTAAAGAGCTTTTTTGACATTTTTGACGTAACAATCCGTGAAACAATTTCTTTTTTTTTCATTCGGCTTTAATAAAAGCATAAAATAAAAAAATTAAAAAATATTGATAAATTTATTCGATTATTATCGTATGATTGATTGAAAATTAATCAAATTTATCGATATAATTATCAAGCAACGAAAGGTCTCGCCGTCTAAAAACTGCGGTTATTTAGAAAATGAGTCCCAACGAGAAGTCGAAGAGAAGTTTGTCACGTGACATGGTTAGTTTATCACGTGTTTTTTTTGTTAGTTAAAGAGAATAAGAAGTAAACCAGTGCTGTTACCCAATGCGACAATAACACAAAATCGTCGAAGACACACCATTTTTATACAAAAAAAGAAAAGCATTTTTTAATTTTTCAGCTCGTTGAAAAATAGAGAAAAAGCGACCCAGAGGAATCCTTCGTCGAAGGTTGACGCAACAGTTGCAAGGAGAAATTTTATCAAGCGTCCCGAATGTTGATAAGCAACGATTCGATGAATTAAGGCAGCGATCGATTTTAAAAACCCAAAAGCTGCGACAAAAAACAAAGTTGCACGATTTTTTGTTCATCTTTTCCTGCCGTTTCGTTAATTCATTATTATTATTATTATTATTCTAGGGACGGTCTACCAGCGACAATTAAAAGCGTAATTTTGACGAGAACGAAATGAATTTATTTGTTAAATCACCAAGCTTGCGAACACACCGGATGCGTTGTCGAGATGATGAGCGAGCGTTTTCTCCCAAATCGAATGAATTTTTCACTGGAAAATTAACTGATCGAATTTTGAAGCCTTCCCGCGATTTACCGACAAGTATAATTGAACGTTGGACAGACGCGGAATCTATTTAACGACGAAATCATATTACTCGCTATCCCATGTGTTAAGTTTGCATTATCACAAATATCCACAAACGTACACACACACACACACCCACACACACACACACACACACACATATATATATATACATGTATATATGTGTAAGTGCATATGCAGTTATCCAGTCGAAAAATAATTTTACGAAGCTCTGTAACCAAAAGATAACGAGACTAATGCAATTACCAGAAATATCAGTGTTTCCGTTCGGAAAATTAACGAAAGATAAGTAAGAGAAAGAATAATCGTCATCCTAACTAAAAATAATTCAAAGATTTCTCGATTTTCTTGCTCGTTCGATCAATCTCGTCTAAATTTTTCCAATCTGATTAGAATTAAAAATTGCATTCGATTAAAAAAAAAAAAAAAAAAAAAAAAAAAAAAAAAATCAGTAATATAAAATCTGACGTTTTTCTTCCAAATTCTCATTTTCTTATCACACTGCTCGATTAATTCGATCGTATTGCGTTGATGTCGTTGATTTTATTTTTATCCTTCTCGTTTCTCGTTATTCATTATCCAGTGGATATTGCTTCTTTTTTTGCGAAAGCCATAACCGGTCACTTAGTCGTCGCGGCAATCCCATCTTGTCTAGCCTTGAACGAAGTTAATGCGTTTGCTTGTAACGTGAAAGCTTACGATGGCGACACTGCGCCAAGTCACGACAATTCGTCATTTCGTAGCTGTCCCTATTTCTCATTGTTGTTGGCGAACCTTTTCCCTTCTCCTACTACTGCCACTATTTCGCTAGTCTACGATCCCTGCGTATAATAATGAAGGGGTGGGGGTAGGCGTATCACTGATAGTGCTCTTTCCTTGCTATATCTTACGTTGATGCAAAATTCGATCATAATTCTAAAATTTGTTCTTCTGATAGAATTAAAAGTTTTTGTATAAACTAAAATTTTATCTGGATGGAATTATTATTATTATTATTATTATTATTATTATAAATAAAATTATAACCAGGTCAAATTTATTTTTAATTAATAAAGGAAATCGTTAAAAATTTACGTTTAATTTGCTAATTTAATATATTCTCGGATAAAAAAAGGAAACAATTCATATCGTTTTGGACGCATCGATGGAAAAACGAGCTCTGTATCAGGGTCGACAAAAATTTCTGATTCAACAGAGCGCGTTACGATTTTTCCGTTAAATTGAGCGAAAAAAATGTAATCTCGGTAGAAATTTCGTACTTCCTGCAGCAGCATTTTGGATATCTCTTAAAATATCGTTGCACGAATTCATTTAAATTTCGACGCAACGTATCGAGGGAGGATAATGATTTTATTTCAGCGCGGTATATAACGAGGCAAAGGACGAAAGAGAGCGAGAGAGGAGAGAGAGAGAGAGAGAAAAGAGGAAACTCTCGGTTAGAGAATTTTCCACCTATGAAATTCGGTCCCGCTTTTGGCCGATACACATTGGCCCCAAAATTTGATTTTTATTTCATTATGAAACGTTCGCGAAACGTGACCGAGGAAAACAATTCTTTTTTTTTCTCCTCCCCTCGTTGTTTTTCATTTTCTTTCTTTTTCATTGTGGGCAAACACAACCATGCGACTACTACGATCACGTATAAATATACTTTTTAATTGCTCGACCCAATTTAAAAACCGTCGAATATTTGTTCTTCCGTTCGCTCTGTTTGGTCTTAATTAACGTCGCGCTAATTTTTCGTCCGATATTTTATCTACGCTCGAATACCGTTTGATTTACACCCCCCCCCCTCACCCTCTCTCTCTCTCTCTCTCTCTCTCTCTCTCTCTCTCTGCTATTACTATTATGATTTTTGTATTGTATCGTTTAAGGTTGATTTAAGGTTAGAGTTCGTTTAGATTTAAGGTTAGAGTTCGTTTAGATTTAAGATCATCTTTATACGCGTTTATTTTGTATCGTTTAATTTCTGTTATTTGCCCCATAGCGTGCTAGGGCATAAATAAATTTAAATCAAATCAAATCTCTCTATCTCTATCTCTTTTTCTCTCTCTCTTTGTCGTTGAACGAAGAAACACCAAAAAACGTTTCGTCGAATTAGAATGTTTTTTTTTTGTTTTGAAAATTCAAGGAAAAAGAAGAAGTTTAAATCTAGTTTACGATTGGCTATCGCATGTCATATAAGTTTGGTTTTCATGTATGTGTAATATGTATTGCGAGAGCGTGGAAGAAGCCTTCGTCGAGCGAATTTCCCTTGGGACCAGTACCTTCGTCTCTGTGCTGGGGCGGCTAGATGCAGCGCGTGGACGACACTTTACACAGATTAGAACACAGGCGAACTCTCGTACGTGCCACTTACATTTCTCACGTTCAATGAGAATAACGTAAAAATCCATGGCAACACACACGTTTCGGGATAAATATGTATATCTAAATATCTTTGTATTATCTCAGATAAAAAAAAAAAAAAAAAAAAAAAAAAAAAAAAAAAAAAAAAAAAAAAAAAAAAAAAAAAAAAAAAAAAAAAAAAAAAAAAAAGCAAATGAAAAAAATTGAAAAAATTCATTTTCATTGAAAAAGATAAATTACTACGCGAAATTTCGATTTCCCGATCAGAATTTAATGTCATTAGTGACGAGTAAACAATTATTGATGAAAATTCGAGAATTATAGAAATCTAAATTTTGTCGCTAAATTTTTTTTTTTTTGCAATTTTTGGAACAAACCTGAAAAAATCGTAGCGAATATTTTGTCGCTGTTGTATATATACGTAAATACATTTATCTGTATTTCTCTTACTACGTACCCGCTTTTAACAATTATCCTAAATAAATTCTACGTGCGTTATCGAGTTACGATCTTTATTTTTTAATTTCACGTTCGCGTTGTGTAATACGCGAAACGCTGAGAGAATTTTATAACAAACACGTTTTAATTAAAATCTGTTTTTCATTGTGATTTAATTTGTTGAATTTACATCTTGTCAGTAAAAAAAACGTCGATGTATTATCGCGTTTCTTTTTCCACAATTATTTTGTATTATTTTATAATAACAGAGACGTTAAAATTAGCAGATGGCTCCAATAACACACGATGCGGTAATTATGAAAACAGACACCGTAGCATTCGTAACAATAATTAAAAAAAAGAAAGAAAAAAAATAACGTATTAATCCAACTTCCCTTCATTATTATTCCTTCTCTGTTATTCGAGATAATTTCTTACGATAAAATTCTCTTCGTTAATTGCACGCGTTATTAACATTCTCAATTAAACAATAATACATATCGCATCGGATCCGTCGACTGGCCCGACCGATACGTTGCGATAAGTCAAAAACTAAATACGAACGTAAATGAAAAAAAAAAAAACAAAAATCTCGATATCGATTTTGCAATATCAAGATCGATCGTAATTCGATAACTGGCTGGAAGTAAGTTCGACGTTTGGATTTTTTATCACAAATTCTCCAATCGAGAATTTTGCGATTAATATAAAAATTAAATTAACCAAATAACGATTAAACAATATTCAAAGCAAAACAAAAAATAGCGTGCGTAATTAAAGTGTTCGATAAAATGATTTATCTTTCGCGTTGGAAAATCGAGAAGAAATTTCCTAATTCGAAAAATTAGCAAAACTATGGAACGATGCAACGAGAGCGATAGTTTCCGGTATTGAACTTCGCGCAGGAATTTTGTTCTCTCTTCGATCTGCCGCTCGAAGAATGGCAAAAGAATAATAACAAAAAAAAAAACGAGAGTAAGAAAAAATGACGGTAGAAATATTATCTTTGAATTACACGAGTCGCGATGCAATACACGCCGCAATGTTATCCTCGAGAGCTTAGTGCAATTATTCTCTTTCTTTCTCTCTCCGTGTCCGGACGAAAGAACGAGAAGCGGAATGAGAAAAGGTACAGTACGCTTCGAGAGCAAGAGAGGGGAATCCCGGCGGCCTCTCACGGTCGTGCCAATGACCGTTTCAACGATTTTTCCTTTTTTTTTACCGTCTTCTTCTTCTTTCTTTTTTTCTTTTCATCCCGAGCTTCCAACACGCGGGGATAATTTTCGCCGTGGCATACCGAACCGCGCGCCCGAACGATTATCAAGACTCGCGACGAACTCAACTTCGTACCTTATATATATATATATATATATATATATATATATATAATTCTGCACGAGCAAAAAAACGCGTACCCGTCAAATAAGTCATTTCGCTCGAAATCCATCGCGCAGTTCTTCATCCCCGTGCCGTTGTCGGCGTTCGCGAGATTTAAAAATCGATAAATCAAAAAATATTTCTTTTTCCCTTTATTATTATTATTATTTTTGTCATTTATTTCTGCAAATTACGAACAGCGAACAGCGCGGAATCGCGAGTAGGAATAAACTATAAAGTTGCAAGTCACGAAATTAGAGGCTACTTTATGTATTCGCGATATTATTTCTTCCTGTCTACGACGCTTAGTCAACTTCCGGTCAAATTTTTCGATGGGAGCTGAATCGGAATTTAACGTGGTTTTTTCCTTTTTTGGTGCGAAACGATAAAAGACGATTCGACCGTAGGAGACGAAAGTACGAGAAGATGAAAATTTGTGGAGGGATGAGAGGGGTGAGCATAAAGCAAGTTTTTATCGATGTCAGCGTATTGTTATCAGAGAATTGTGACTAGGGGAATTTTGTGCTCGAATATTCTTGGACGTCGAGCGAAGAATTGTTCTATTGCGTTTTTGTTAATTTGTGAAACGAAATTAAAAACAAGCATTGCGGAAACGATATTTATTTTGAAAATCGATCGTTGAAGATAGAAATAACGATAATAATATCGATAAAAGTAAATACGTTTAAAGAAAAAAAGAAAACGAGAAAATTATCAAAAATGTTTCAGCTTATCGAAAAATGAGAATGAAAAAATGTCAATTGTAAAAACGACGGTAAATATTCGAAACGTCATTCCCGAGAAATTAGGCGAAGAAAGATAAAATTGTGATGAAAGAAAAGCTCGTAAAACAATAAAGCGAATAAAGTACGTGAAGCAGACGAAAAATCACGATCCCCAAACCAACCAGCATCCGCATAAAGACGGACTCGTTAAAAGCTCTCGCCCGAAAGTAACACAATCCAACAGGCGTAGTAACGAAACAATACAAAAAAAGGCAAAAGCAATTTTGAAAAATAAAAATAAAAAATATAAAATTTGTTAATTCGCCAATTGTCGCGAAACGTGCGAGAGAACGTAGGGAGGGGGCTAAAGATTTGGGTTTAAGTGGGAGGCAATGTCGTTGAAGGAAGATGCTTCGAGAGCGAGAACGACGAAGAAAGAAAGAAAAAAAAAAGAACAAAAAACAACATGAAGAAAAATGCCAGGGTTTCAAGAGAGTGGATAGTTTCGACGTCTGTGGAGGACGTTTCGATGGTTCAAGGACGTGGTGGTTGTCGGAGTTTGAAAAAGAGTGGACGGCTTGAGATCCGGAAGAGGTTTGGGTTTTGGGATAGATAGGACGAGAAATTGTTGGAATCGAGGGAGTGAGTAGTGGGAGAAGAGGTGTAAGGGTAGAGAACTGGGCTTGCGTTGAGGAAAATGAGGGGTTGGTGTTGGTCGAGGCTAGGCTAGCTAGCTTCGAGAGAACGAGAGTATTTGGCGAAAGGATCGGAGAAAATAGAGTGGATTTCTCGGCTCGCGGAGAACCCGTAGGATAGAGAAGAAGCGGCGCGTAGCTGACTGTGCGACTCCTTCTCTCTATCCCGTGGATATCCGTTTGCCAATAGCGAGCTCCAATGGTCGACCAATTGGCCAGTTCGTTCGACCATGTGGAGCCCGAGACCACCGACCATTTTATCCTCCGCTTTCTCACGAATTTCGAAACCCTCCCCCCTCCGGGTCCCACATCCCCTTATTTCGAAATCATCCCCTTCGTTGCGCATATCGTCGAATCGACCCGAGAATTCTTCTTACCGACTGTCGGTAATTCGAGTACAGATATATGCGCTACGAAGGGGGAAATCTTTCGTAGAGATACGAGACGTTTGGTGTGATGTAAAAAAAAAGAAAAAAAAATGAAAAATTGTTGCGGAAACTCACTTGCTGTAGAGTACTCTGAAGGACTTTGGCGACGTGCAATCCACGTTCCAGTCCGTGTGTCCATGCTCGTTGCATATCGTTACCGAATATCTTCCGTAATTCGCTCGTATCAGATGTATGAGCTCGCCCTCGCCGCATTCTATCTGCAATGTTTTTCCCTCGCATTCGTACGCCGTGTCGTAACGTTCTGCAATCAGAAAATAAGAGACGCAAATGTTATTTGTCAGTAAATATATCGAATTTTTCAAACTGGTTGGATAATTCGAGGATCGATTATTATTAGCTAGTCTAAAATTAATGTCACGTATTTATTATGTCATCAGAGTAGAATTTTGTTCAACCCTTATTTAGGTCATCCTCGAATTTTTGGATTCATAATAACAATGGCGTCCTCTTCCCCAGTTATCTCCTCGACATCTCTTAAATATGGAAGAAAAAAATGGAAACAAATTCCAAGGGAACTTTTCGTCCCATCCCCTACGAAACATCGTCCGGGGGTTGTAAATTCAGTGCAAGGGTTGAATATCACCCGGGGGCATTTCCATTGCGTTTCCCATTTTTTTTTCTTTGTTACCTTGTCACTGATTTTTTTTTCCTCCGACCCTGTCCTCGTCGCTGGAAAGATGCTCAAAGTAAAACTCCCCTCGAGTAGTGCCAGCTTCCATCCCAAGTACGCCGGGAGTAAAATATTTCAAAGGAACTTAGCAGCGGGAGTCAAATACATATATAGTTATCTCTCGATTCCTTTTCCTCGTCGTGCCTCATCTCTTTCGCATTAAGCTCGTGGAACTCTTCGTCTGTGTAAGTGCCTCGCTCTACGAACTGGGCAAGGCTCTTCTTCTTCTTCTTCATCTTCTTCTTCTGCCACTCTTCTCACCGATTTCGTCGACGGTCGCGCGGTGCGGAACGGATTTCCGCGGGTACAATACGTACCAACGACGACAAAGAAAAACCCTCCTCTTCATTCGGGATAATTAGTGGTTGTAGGATCTTAAGAAGCAATAACCCGAAGATTTTCAGGCAGATATATATATATATACAAATATATAAACTCTAACAATTTTTTCTTCCCTCATTTTACGGCGTTCCCTCATTTCATCTCATCACGGCAATTCAATTCCACGTTCACCAACACCTCGGTATTTGCCGCGCTACGAGACAGAGTGCTCTTCTCCCTCGGAGCGGAACGTACAAGAAAAATCTTACGACGAATAATGAGCGGCTAGGAAGAAACTCTCCTCCAAAGTATCGTAACCTTTGTCGAAGAATCGTTCGTGCGTCGGGTAGAGGCGACTCGATCCGAAGATTTCCCGGAACGATTGAGACATAAACGTTCCGGATACAAACTTCCCTGCGTAATTCGATTTTCGTGACTTTTTGCAAATTCGATTTCTGTATTTATCGAGAAATCGTGACGTTTGTTGGATAGCGAACTCGCTATTACGGATCGAGACGGAAATATTGAATTGTTATCTTTTTTTATTCGTTTTTTTTATTGATAAAGGTTTTTCAAGATTACGGCACGGATCGTCACGCAATGTCAACGGGCATTGACACGACAAACGTGTATGTTCAGATTGGGCGAACGGATATCCGTTCCGGACCAGCAAAATATTTTCAATGAATCATAATTAATAATAATTGAATTATATTAAAATATTCGACTCCGATTTTTATCAATAATTCATGAAATTCATTCGATCCTCGAATCACTCTTAAAATCAATTCAACGATAATTAAATAATAATTAAATTCTTGTAGCGATTACAATAAAAATGGATGAACAGCAGAATGATTTCCTTTACGTCTTTGTATAAACTCTAAACCATCGGCGTAATTCGGATCCTCCGGATTCTATCCTCGTATAGAAGGGTGATATTAAGTTCTACGTGGCGCAATATCCGGCCATCATTTCGTGGGAAGACGGAGGATCATATATAGTTCGGTAGAGTGCCAACGACACGGTGACACCAGGGTGCAAGCTCGTAAACCGAGGTAAGGTTCGGCTTATTTAGACGAAGTTTGCGGATCGTGGTGGTGGAACTATAAAATATAGGACATGTAACCAACACATATATAGGAACCGAGTTTGTGTAACCCTCGGTATTCCTAGCTATATTTGCAGCACGACGCGATGCAACGTACACACGAGGGTGGCGCACGTGTGGGTGCCATAGTGTGAAACTGAGGTGAGAAAGCAGACGAGAGTGCGGGTTTCTCGTACGGCAAAGCCAGCGAGGTAAGAAGACGTGGCGAAGAAGAGAAGAAGAGAAGAGGTTGGAGGAGGAACGACGGCTTCTCCGGGAAGAAACAGCGAGTGGGAAACGGGCAAGGACGCGTGAGGTGAGATAGCACATGAAAGAGAGAGGGAGAGAGAAAGATGAGGAGGAGGAGGAGGAGGAGGAGGAGGAACTGTTCCAAAGGCTGGTAGAGGGTAAAAGAGATGGTGGGTCGTCAGAGGTTGTATTGGCTGAAAGTGTGAGAGAGGGAGACGACTAGCATGGTGGGAGATGAAGAGTGAGAGAAGGTTAGAGGGGTTTCTGCGGGGAGTCAAGCCGGTAATAACTCTGTCCGTGAAAGCCCCTTCGTGAGTTCATTAGTTCCATACCAACGCGCTATACGAACAACCAGAGGGAGAGAGAGAGAGGGACAAAGAGAAAACTATGCTCGAAGACGGCGGTTAGGACTCGTCCAAGTTGGCCATCTCCCAGAGGTGACGTTACGATAAACCGCAACAATCTCGATACTTCGTTGAGTCTATGTCGACTAGGCTATTAGTTTTCGGCTCGATGCTGATACACGAAATGTCGTTCTTCTATTTAGAAAAGAAAAGAAAAAAAAACAAATTTTCAACAAAAAGAAGAATTTTCTACAAGTCTCCATCGTCGAAGTGGCCTATTTGTAGAATGATCGATCGATAAATTAAACAATTCTATCGATTAAGGTAGACGTTGCTAAAGTTTGAAATATGCATCGAGTAGTAGGAACGAGGGAACGAGCGAAACGAGTTATCGAGCGAGTGGGAAGATGCGGGAATGCGACTCGACACCGGCCGGAGGTCTTTTAGGCCCGAGGAGAGCAGCGCCTGAAGCGAATTGCGGGGAGTGCACGCACTACTCGACGCACTGGTGATCGGTTGGGACTTGGCGATCGTGAACTGGGGCCTGAGGCAAGTCGTCCGGTGGAGGGGATGGGACTTAACGCGCGTTAAGGAAAAGGATCAAGCGTCTCGCACCGTCGCTACTACCATCGCCAGCAGCTGAGAGGTGGTAATTTCATCGGTTTCGAAGGTATGCCAGAAAAGGAGCAGAGGAGGTTTCCTCTCTTGGCATTGACGCACTCGAGTCCGCGATCGCTAAGTGTGACCGCGTCAACTTCCTTCGGCGATCGAACGAGAGAGTAAAAGAGAGAGTATCTACTCCACTTTCAGCCTCGAGACCGCATGTTTTCATGCTCGCAAGAGCGCTCGTTTAAAATCGTACGAAAAATCTATATATAACGTCATTCTTAATGTCAAGTCCTTAATTCTCGCATTTCCATGCCGAATTATCGAGTCGAATATTCCAGCTACGTGAATTCTCGAACTTTTGCGCTTTACTAAATTTTCCAAACAAAGAAAAACTTCATGGAAGATCAAGGTGGGAGCTCACTACGAGAATTTCGAACAATCCGAATCGTCGACCGCTTTTAGTGGAACACCAGGGAGAGTTTCAACGTTCCTTTACCGAGGCAGAAATCCTGATTGCGAGTGTCCAACTCGAAGCGCACACACACATCGATAGAAACGAAACTTCTAGTGTTTGCTGAACAGTTGTCACAGAGGATCGAAATACGAAGACTCTATTTCCGGCTGTCATATCGTATTTCCTCTCTTGCCCGTCCTTCTGCAAAGGACGTTCGCGACGTCCTATATTCCCATCAGCATTTACTCTACCCGGTTACTTTATATACGAATCTATATATATATCCTCAAGCATACGCCCTTCTTAACGTCGACTCTCTGTAAGGTTACCTACGTCCTTGGTTGAATCGTCCTACGGGAGCATTTTCGCGTCTCGAAGGGACGTCTTGTTATTCTCGTCACGTTGTTCACGTCGTACTAGGTGGAAAATCGCGAGTCTGGGCGAACCGTGTAGCCAACTCGCTAGTGGTCACGCACATCGTCGGCTTTCCCCCACTACGATGCGCTGCGCTTGCGCACTTGGAGCGCAGACTGCGCACTAGTCAACTGCGCAACGCATTGCCGCGCATGGACGGACATCTTAGGGACTTGCGGTCGGAGACACGACCGTCGGAACGGTCGAAACTGAACACCGTGTATGTGTATGTTCTAAATTCAGACGAAGCTCTGCCACGGGGAAGATTCATGCCACGCTGACCCGGCTAAGTGTGAATGAATACGCCTGTTCAAGACACTTGTGGTACATATATATTGAACCCAAGCTTTATATACAGCGTGGACAGCCCGTAGTGGTTTTCCCAGCGCGTCGCTCCCGGAAGGCATTGGACGACCTAAGCCTTTCCCACTGTCTTCGGGTAAAAGTGCACCCGTGAAAATGCCTAGCCTTGTACATTGCCGAATCGAGCATTCCCCAAGACACAGGAAGATGTTCTCTCTCACTCAACTAGCGAGACACACGATGATCCCGAGGGTTTCTCTAAGAGACTTTGAACACCGGAACTTCCCTTCTACCCACCGGAAACTCGTACTACAACAATCCACCTTTTTCAA
>JAPYZT010004360.1:0-10503 GCA_030522965.1 Tryphoninae sp. A BG-2022a | reverse complement strand
CCTTGGTTAAAGAACTCCCTTAGTTAAAGACATCCCTTATTTAAAGATATCCCTTAGTTAAAGATATCCTTTAGTTAAAGATATCCCTTAGTTAAAGATGTCCCTTAGTTAAAGACATCCCTTATTTAAAGATATCCCTTAGTTAAAGATATCCCTTAGTTAAAGATATCCCTCAGTTAAAGATATCCCTCAGTTAAAGATATCCCTTAGTTAAAGATATCCCTGAGTTAAAGATATCCCTTAGTTAAAGATATCCCTTAGTTACAGATATCTCTTAGTTAAAGATATCCCTTTGTTAAAGATATCCCTTAATTAAAGATATCCCTTAGTTACAAATATCCCTTAGTTGAAGATATCCCTTAGTTAAAGATATCTCTGATATACCGGAAGGGAGCGCGGTGATCTAAAATCAATCGTGGCGTAATTATATTGTACCAACTACCCGACTCGTCTGCGAATTGCGCGAATCTTGTAAGCAGAGAACGTTTTCTTCGGAGCAGTTGATCACGGTTGTAGGATTGATATACCTGTGTGATTAGTCAGAATACAAATGCAATACATATTCAATAAACAAAGCTTGTTTTACAATATTACAACCATTTTTTATATAATCGTTTCTTGTAACATTCGATACGTGTTTGTGTCGAGCGTATAATCCAAGTAGTGACGACCCAATCGCCACGTGGTCGGCACGTTACGTTCCTAACGTCGGTAATTCATGTTCCTCACGAATCCTTTCGACCTTTTTGTCATCATTGTTTAATATATACGTGTTATGTTACAGGATAATGTTGCTCTCTGCTGATATTTGCGATTTATCCAAGTTAGAGTTTCGTCGGATCACGATTGCAGTTGGGGCATTCCATTCCTGGATTAGTTAGAACTTGGCAGATCATCACAACCACGATCATCGCTAGGAACCCGTAAAACTGCAAAATTGAATCAAAAGCATCGTTTTGAATCATACGCGATCACATCTATCACTCTTTCTTCTCCACATCCTCCTCTCGTCTTTGTCTTCGTCGTATTTCCGTTTTTGTACAGCGGAAAATCCAGATCACACAAACTTTAATTACGATTGCAACGGAGTACACTTACTTTTAACATTTCTTGGCCAGTACAAAATTGTTGGTTATCTCACCACGTTTTAATTTCTTTTCACTGAGCAAAAATAATCCCACCAACCACGTTAGGTCGTGCGCAGGTATGATATACGTGAATAAGACGTTTTATTGCTGCACGCATTTACTTATACCCTCGGATTCCCGCTCGACACTTGTGCAAATTTTGATATAACACGGACTTTCTATAGATCCTTCGCCGACATTTTGTCTAAATCGAGCAGTACGCCTAGAAAAAGTTCATCAAGGGGAATGATTTTCACTATTTTAAGTATTACAAGGATTATGTTAAAAATTTAATATCAACCGACGAAGGAATTGGCTTTACTGAGCAAAAGTTATGTATTTCGCTAAGTTGCTGCTACTGCAAGTATTTTCAGCCTGATGAAAAATGTATTAAAAAATTGATGGAAAAATTACAATCTTTGTATTCTGGACGATTTTTGATATAAATATCAACCGACGAAGGGATTGGCTTTAGTAAGCAAAAATTTTATATTTCGCTAACTATGTATTGCTGCTACCGCAAGTATTTTCAAACTAATGAAAAATCTATTAAAACATTGATGGAAAAATTACAATCTCTGTATTCTGGACGACTTTTGATATAAATATCAACCGACGAAGGGATTGGATTTAGTAAGCAAAAATTATGTATTTCGCTAAGTTGCTGTTACTGCAAGTACTTTCAAACTGATGAAAAATGTATTAAAAAATTTATCAAAAAATTACAATCTCCGTATCCTGGGCGACTTTCGCGCGCAAAGAATTTCTCGTGATACCACGTTGAAACAAAATGATGTCATTTTTTAATCATTTGCTTCAAGTATCTACAATAAATCCATACTATAAATATTCAATTCGTAGGTGACGATATATATGTACTCTAAGTATTGCTTTACTAATTGGCGGAAACTAATGAACCGTGGTGTCCCATCGTACATGTTTCTCTCGTCGCGTGAGTGGATCCTTAATAATGATTATTTCCACTGATAAAGTCATCACGCTTCGTATAGATATTGAGGTGTCAATAGAGACAGTGTCAATGTCCTATTATATAAAGATCACGGAAATATCTCTAGACAGCTATCACAATATTAAAACCATATGACACAATATTTTCTATGAATAGACGAATTCGGTAGTTGAGTAATTTATTGATGGATAAAGTTTTCATAAAAATTCGCAAGAATACACAATTAGCTAATAATTTTTCAGGATTAATAATAATATAATATTAATCTCTCGATGAACTAAACGAACCCTCGCGACATTTACAACAGTGTTAAAGGAAAGGGAACGAATAACGTGACAATCGAAATACAATTGAGATTTTATCGTTAAGTTTTGCTCCTTTCTGTATAGGACTTCATTTCTCATATCCTTGTACATTTTTTATTCCTCCTGTCGTTCTCCTTCCCTCTACATTCCTCTATCATATTCTCAGAGAACACGAGGATGAGAGCCCGCGTCCTCGAGAATTTTGGATTTGCATACGTTCAGTTGGCGATTAATCGCGATAGAATCGGTTCTCTCGCGCACGAAACGTTCTTTTCCTGCTAAAGATTTCTCTCTTTTTTTCATTCTCGAGACGAGGAATCGTTGAGCGACGATTGATAAGTTTGTATCTTTATTTGTACTCGGTGAAACGATACTTATTTTTTCAAGATATCCTGGTATTTTTCGATTTCGTTATTGGTTTTCCAGGTTTCCGAGTGACGACGATACATTTTGTCGTTGTTTTCTCCACTGTAGTAAACTTTATCGTGGACAAATTTTTTATTATATAGTTCCCGCGTATTAGAATAATACATTATATAGTTCCCGCGTATTAGAATAATGCATTTGTTATTTTGCGACATAACCTCAAATATTTTAGTCGATATATTGTACTTTCTTCGCTTTTGTTTATTTGTATTTATTATTATAAAACTGCAAACAAATAATTATATCACCGTGTCGAAATTCAAATTTCACGCAATCTCGAGATTCAAAAGTAGTTTGCGAATTGGCCGCCAGAGGCTGGTGCTGGAGAGCATTCATTCCGAGTGTATCAGTTTGCATGGTAGCTTGCAAAGTTTGTCAACGTTTGTGACGACGTGTATATTTTTTTCGTTTAATTGATAGAAGATATTGCATGCGCGCGTGCGAGTTATTAATCACTTATGCGATAAGATAATCTAAATCAGTTATTGTTATCGTGGTGTAGTGTTAACTCGAAATTTCGCCCATAGTACGATATTTCTCCGTACATAACCTTAAAAAGTCACCGCGTTGTTTATTTTCGACAATATCTACCAATTATCGTGAAAAAATGAATAAATCGGAAAGCGACAAGAATCGTGCTTGTCGCGAACAGGAAGTAGTTGAAGAAGAAGAGGAGGACGATGACGAGGAGAGTGAAAATGTGCCTGATAACGCGGAAGATCCCACTAAAAGTTACGAGTTCGACGGTGAAACGTACATTTACACGGACAAGAGTACAAACATTACGTATAGATTTGATAGAGCGAAAAATGAGTGGGTCGTAAAAGATCAGGATGAAAATACGAAAGATTCTGAGGCGAGAGGTCCTGTGGCAGCAGCGCCAGGTGCTGTTTATGGTTTTGAGAATGATACTCATACTTATACAGATCCAAGCGATGGTAGTGTCTACATGTGGGACAAGGACAAGAATGCCTGGTTTCCTAAGGTGAGATGCTTTTAAAAAAACCTTTTAATCGAAGCCTATAGAATTTGGTTAGATTACAAGTTTTTGATATCGTCGATACTTGGGGCGAAGTAAACATCTTATACACCGCATCAGTTCATAGGCCATGTTGCAATATTTTATTTCGACGTAATTACCCATTTGTTTGTCGACACTTTTTGACAAATGGTTCTTTTTGAATATTCAATAAATAAATAATAGATATCGCTTTGTCTGTTGTACATAGAAACTATACGCTTGTCTATTTAAGTTACCTCGAGCTATAAAACTGATAAAAACATAAAAAAGGATAGCGAAGAACAAATAATATTTAATGTTCATTGGTTTCCAGGTCGATGACGATTTTATGGCGAGATATCAGATGAGCTATGGTTTCGTTGATCCTAACCAAACTTCAGAGTCGAAAAAGCCACCGGAACCGATTAAAGTACCTGAAAAAGTTGATAAGGAACAGAAAAAAGCTGATGCAAAGAGGAAAGCTGCGGAACCACCGACGTGGTTCGAAGTGGACGAGGCTCATAATACGGCGATCTACATATCGGGCCTACCATTGGACATAACGATGGAGGAACTCACAGAATTAGTGACAAAGTGTGGTTTGATAGCTCGTGATGAGAAGAACAAGAACAAGATAAAGCTTTACCGGGATGCTAATGATGAGCCAAAAGGAGATGCTCTTTGCACCTACATAAAAGTGAGTGGAATATTCTTTTTGTATGCGCTCACTCGACCTACTCTTTATTGCATATTTTCAAATGGAATTTTCCATATCGGACAAACAGATCTGACCTCACGAAGGATCTAAATGGTACGATAATTATTTGCGCAAACATAGACAATTATCAAGCGAATAATATTTATGTATATAGAAGTCGGTGGTTGTGTCGATATATTTACAGGCGGAAAAGAATTAAGCAGTGTGTAAAAAGTAATACGTCGACGATACAATAATCGTACAAACTAATTGTTATGTCTTACATTTACTAAAATAGCTAGGAAAGCTCTACGTTGCGAAGAAGGAACGAGCGAAGCGACTAGATCGATCGCTCGCATCTCTTTACATCTTTACGTTAAACAACGACGTCGTAATTAAATTAATGCAAGCGTCTGGGGCAGGTAGTCCGAATTTCTTACCACTAGCTCGACGAATTGTCAGTTCACGCGATTCTTACAATCTCGGAATTAGAACGAACAATAAAATGACATGGCACGAAGTTAAGTCACTAATTCGCACGTATAGGGCGAACCGCAAAGAAACAAGATTTTAGAAAGATTCCAAGGACTCGCTGTCTCATGCTGTCGTTGGCTTTTTTCTTATGAAAATTTCCACGAAGCTCCTTTAATTTGTCTCATTCTCTCTCTGCTCTTCTCTCTCTCTATCTCTCACAACTTCCGGTACTAAGACCGCGTTCGGTATTCTAATAAATTATTTCAGTCAGCGGAGAGTTCTTTCGAAGCGGATTTTTCATCTGTATTTTCTCTCACTAAGCTTCTCATGTTTTCAGCAATACCTCCTCGAGCGACAGATCATTGATCTTTGCTTGGAATTGGCTCAGAGCCGTGTTATCCTTGGAAAGTGCCTGCTGATGCGTCCTCGCTGGACCATCGCCCAAGAACGAACCGTATTCGTGACCCTGCGGCGCAATCTGAGTTATCTGGGGCGACTTTTTACCAGGATTAAGTCTGTTCGGACGATGCCTTGTGCGATTGGCAGTTCTCGTTCCATTGGTGCGGTACACACTGTGGAAAGAACAATTCATCAATTCTTACCATTCAAATCTCACATAATGCAAAATCCTTGTATCTTTTTATAAGCTGTTAAAGTGACTCAGAAAATCTGATTAATTATAAATGGGCCAAGTTATATATCGAACTGGCTATTTATACGCCAAGCTTACTTTATCCGACTCGACGCATTGCAAAAGTCAAACAACCTTCATGTTAAAGAATTCATTCTTAGTTTACTCCTCGAACACTCAAGAATCATGTAGCTTATTCGAATTCAACGCAGAAACTTACTTTGCTGGTGGTCGAGATCCCAACTTGACACCATGCACCCACTGTTGATTTCTGTTCTGCATTTCCCAGTCACGCTTCCACGCATTCTGGACACGATTGCGCTTGCGAGTTTTACCCTCGCCTTTTCTGTACTTCTTGCCTTTTCTCGGTTTTTGTATTTGGTTCTGTGGCACGAGATTGTTATCTATCCTCTTTCTTCGTCGTCGTCCTATGAAATTTCAAATCTTCATACGTAATTCATACTTTCTGATATTTTCAAAACTATGCGAAGTAATTTTTTATATTTTTTAAATGAAATCAGCGATTATGCTGAATCCAGATAAAGATTGCTTTTGTTAAAGTATTTTCAATATTTCCACTGTGGTAAACTGTGTAACTCACCTACTCTACCCGCGGGCACTTCGCATATGTAATATTTTTTTTCGACGCAGTTCCTCGGTGCCCATTTGTACTGTACGTTTGGGTCCAAAACGATACAGTGCCAAGCGTATTGCTTGGCATCGCCAGGCTCGAGTTTCTCGAAATTCTGAAAAACGATTTTCTCACCGGACACACCCCATTCCCAGACCATCCGCTCCCAGTTGTAAATTCCACCGATCCATCTCTCTAGTTTGGCTGGAGGAACGTTGAACAGAAATTTCCCATTGGAATCATCACAATTTTTGGCATTCGTTCGACGAGGGAACGTCAGGGAAAATATAAATAAAAACATGTCTGTATACAAAAATAAATCGTCAAAGAACGATTTCACTCACTGAACTGTTCGCCCATCAGGTATTTCCTGAGAATTCGGTCCTTTCCATTCTTGTCCAAAGCAGCGAGAGTAGAATTTCTATCCCTGCAGTGAAAGTAAGCGTCCCTCCAAGGTGCAGCACCACCGCTCAAGTAGTAACAATTTCTTTTCAGACGAAAAAAGCCAACTGGACAGGCGAACCTACGAATTCTTCCTCCATCCGGGTTTCTGACTCGATTGTTCAACGGTGGATTTACACTGAAACTCTGAGGCTGAACGAGAGCACAGGATATTCCTTGAAGAAAGAGAAACAAAATAATATTCGTTATTTATCAATCGACAAAAAATGCGATTGAGTTCTCACGAATGGAAGCTCGTGAAATTTCGTTACAACGATATAAAACCCGAGTGAAGACTTATACACTCTCATTATTATCTTCGGGAGTTCTCGGTGGAGGTCCGATGCATTTTCATCAAAGTTTCACCGCACCGGCGAGCTCACTCTCTCTCTCAAAATTTATCGACGTTGCTCGATACTCTAATATTTACTCGACCAGGATCCAATTTGTTACTGGATCAAAGTGTTAGAGAGTCGAGTAGACGCCAGCTAGTTACGACGTTACGTTCGAATGCGCTTTCGGTGGCTCGTCCTTGGTCGGAATTCGAGGTGAATTATGCAACTCGTATATGGAGATGAGGACGTCTCGCGTGAATGGATCGGAAGTACAACTTGTGATGCAGTATGTTGAGCGTGAATTTTTATGACCAACATAAACAACGAATTAGTTACCATTAGTAGCAATTATGACTTCATCCTCGACGTGACTCAAAAATCATACGTATTCTCGTCATGTTTTTGCTTCCTCGTAAACGAAACGTTTCTCGTATGAAAAATAAACTTATTCTTTCTTCAATTCCAGACAATGTGGAAAAAGCGTTTGATCGATGAGCTAGTAAATCATGTCACGAATGAGTTATTTTATATCGTGGGATTTAAACGTATGCTGATTGTCCGGAGATTAATCTTTTTAAGAGATTATAAAGGAATAGTTTTGGGTGGGAAGAGCGACCTGTTGTGATTTTTATAATCGAATAATGGACTCGATCCAAGGATCGGGGATAGGCTTGTTCATTCATAGAAGAAAGAGTCTCCTATTTCATAGGACTCTCGCTCTTTTTCATTTCTATCTTGCCTAGGCACGTCGGACAACGTCAAAATTCATCTCGAAATCTAAAACTACCCATGGGCGCCGTTTTGACCGGCGACAATGAATAACGACAATACGTGATCCTTACCCGCGTGTCATTCGATCCCTCGCACTCGATAAATTTATTTCTTCTTCGTGACCCAAATGCCCGAGAGCCTTGGGTCACTGTACGCTTGCTCTTTCATTCCTGGACGTTGGTGGGTCCACATACAAAGCGCTCATCCTCGTCGCCCCCGTCTCGTCACGATTCAACAATTATGCGTTATATTAGTAAACGTCTCTTTTTTTTCCGTCACTCCCTATCTCTCGCAAGTCGTCGAATAATTATCCATGATTATTCTTATGGAAAATTTCTTCGAATAATTTTTTCATTTTTTATGTTTTCAGTGTTATTTATATTGGAAAGTGGAATCCGACAATAATTGAGGAAATCAGTAATGCAAGGAGACGTCGTGAATTTGACCTTATGGCTTTGTTACCATTTTTCTTGGAGCGTCTGGAAACAACTGTTCGGGCCATTTCGAGTTTACCGTTTCTCGGATCTTACTGGCTCGATGACGCATCGATCAGTGATTTATCGGTCAGTCACGCACACACGAGTATTGCACGATGCATCGTGCGAATGTCGTGCGATACGCGTATCGAGGAACAGAAGAAAAATGTGAAACGGTTAAGTCGGATGAAGAAAACTCGCGACCGTCTAGGAATCGTTACTAGGCGAAGCCTGAGTTTCTTAGCGTAGAAGTAGATCTTGGAAGGTTCACGTGTATACGATGCGTGAGCTCGGTACATACCAACGAGGAGCGAGAGCAAAAGCGATGCCGCTCGCGTCTAAGGTTAATGGTCTCTGGTATTTATCAGTAGCATTACCAGCGAGATTCTCCTACTGTATATCTTAAACAGTAATTTATGGCTCACGCGATTGAACACTTACATGTACATAGCTTTATATACATGTGTGTATTTATGTAGTTCATAGTTAGTGTGTTATTTCTTCCGAGAGTAACAACAGTGGTATGCGCGCCATTCTTTGCAACATAGATAACGAGAAGAAGGATTTATTTAAAGTCAGGATCACACTGTGACAGTCAGCAAAGTAAGATTTTTATCCATGAAATTTTTAAACTTAGTTAATTTGTTTCTTTCCCGTATAACGACTGGAAACTTTGTCCTTATATAGTGCGTATAAGTTGCGCTCGAATATTTTTCAGCTTTACATCTTATTAGACTCCCGCCGCGAATCATGAGATGCGTAGTACGAGAATCACAGTCAGCTCTGTCTCACGATGCGCTCGTCCCATCGTGCATTTGTATGGCAATCCATTAAAGCAGATGGAGATTCTGGTTTTTTTTACTTCCTTTTTTTTGTTCAGATTAGCACTTTGCGCGCTTAGTAGGCTTGTGCAGCGAGGCTGCTCTAATTCTATGATTAATTATAGCCAATTACAACGGACGATAGGCTACTGGCGATATTAGAAGCATATTCGATGTATATTTTTTACATCTGTCCAAATAAATAAATAAGTATGTATGCACATGTTCATATATGTACTTATTTATTTATTTATATATTTATTTATTTATTTATTTATTTATTTATTTATTTATTTACTTGTTTATTTATTTATTTATTTATTTATTTATTTATTATATATTAATTTATTTAACGACTCTACGCTCTCCCTCCACTACTCATATCAATGTTTTTTAATTTATTGTTTTCTACTCCAACAATTTTGTCCAACAAAGTGCGCTTTACCTGCTCAACTTCATGCGAAAACACTGCGAGGACATGCGTGCGTATCCGCATGAACGAGCATCAGTCGAAGAGAACAAAACAAAACAGCACGGCTTTTGAATATTTTGGCGAAGTTATTCGTGTGTTCAACAATCAACGGCATGAAAGCATTACCCTTTGCCGCGAGAAAATTTAATCAAGGACGTAACGTAACTTCGTGTTTAATCGTGCGTGTGCGTAGCGTGAAATACTTCGGACGTATCGGCATCTCGCGTAAATGCGTTAGCGTGTTGAGGCAGGCCAAGACGCGGGATATGGGAGAGACTGGGAGGTTGTGTAATCTCGACCGCTTTGTTAACGGATGATGGTGCGTGGCGAGAGAACGTTGTCGATAGTTGGATCGAGGCATTTTCCTTTATTGAACGATGCCGGTTTTCGGATAAGCGTGATGTGCCGCGTTGCACACGCGACTCTCGCACACACATACGATGAAGTAAGTGTGTACTGTTGATGCATTTAGGCATCCTTGTACAGGACGCAAGCGCGTGGATGCGTACCGGTATAGAAGCGTAGTAAGGAGGCGGAGAAGTGTATCGACCGTTTTGAAACAGCTGACTGTCTGTCGTGTGAGAGAAAACGTCCATCCGTGTGCTTGTTCGTTTGCGAAATTGCGTTTGTCACGGGACATTTTATATATGGCGTATGAATTCTTCGGAAGGTTTTTGCATCTTTACTTTATGTTTTGTCAGTTCTTTACATTCGTCGAGCGAACGGTTGGTTAGTAGAGTACCCGGTCTCAAAGAGAATATTATTCTCATAAAAACAACGAATTCAGACGACTGTAGAAGGAATATGTTCATGCTTCCGATTGAAGGGAGAAATGTGTCACCCAGTTTAGTTCTGTCACCCAGTAACTTGCGTCGCTGAAGTCGCTACAAGAATGTATTAGGTCACACAGACACGTTTATGTATAC
>JAPYZT010004359.1:0-14408 GCA_030522965.1 Tryphoninae sp. A BG-2022a | reverse complement strand
TTTTAATTAGACTACCTAACGCTACCTAACGACCACCTAACGATATAAAAAAAACTCAATTAATTAAGTGCAAGTTGGCCGGCCAACTTCACGGGGGTCATTAAAGGCGAAATGAAAATGTGGTATATGAATATTATACTGGCGGAAATGTATTGTTATATCATGCATCAAGTTCAACCGCAAATTATATGAAAATTCATTGACGAGCCTCGACCAAATCTTTTGAAGAAACTGTAAGCTGTGCGAAATCAATAAAAAACAATTTTGTTGTAACATTAGTCGTAATACAAATAATTCATAAAGCTGTCTGATCTAGTTACTTTTTTTAATGAATGGTTTAATCACGTTGGCAGCAGCCATATAGTTCGAAAGAAAAAGGCGGGATGCGAAGACTTCACCGGTTGCGCAGTTTGGCCGTTTCTACGTAAGCGTGTTCGTTGTCTGCGTCATTTTATAATCGACAGTTTTTACTTATTTATACGTAATTGTGTAGTGAGAAATTTATCGATAGTAAATTCTCGTACTGTTTCGAATATCACTCAATCGCACAGGCGTTCTTTGTAAATTGTTACAACTAACGTTCGAATGTCGTCGTTCAACTTCAACGAAATCAGTGAGCAGCTGAACGAGGCTAGCTCAAAAGATGCAAACACCGGTGTTTCCTTCGCTGGAAGATCTTTGAAATTGAATACCGCGAAGGATGGTGCGTTTCCTATTTACTTTTTTACATTTTTAAATCCTTAACAACCGTACGACGTCCTTTTAAAAAAGTGTGGTTAATTACTCTCTTCCAGCTGATGCGATTATTGAGGCTATCAAAGATTGCAAAAGTCTGCAGTATCTTGATCTCGAGGGAAACACTCTGGGCATAGAGGCAGCTGGGGCTATCGCCAAAGCCCTCGAAACCCATGGCACTGCTCTGCAACGTGCATTATGGAAAGATATGTTTACGGGTCGCATGAAAACTGAAATTCCTAAAGCGCTTGAATATCTTGGCAATGGTTTGTGTACTGCGGGTACCAGATTAGTAGAGTTGGATCTGAGTGACAATGCTTTTGGACCGATTGGAGTTCAAAGTCTCGCTGCCTTTTTAAGCTCACCAACTTGCTACACTCTGGAAGCATTGAGACTCAATAACAATGGTCTTGGAATATCGGGAGGAAAGATGCTTGCCAAAGCATTGTTGGACTGTCATGCAAAGAGTTCAAAGGGTATATTCATTTTAGCAAACGATTTTAAAGATCCAAATCCCATTTTGAAAATCATCAACGTTTAAAAATAAATTAGAAAATATTTTCAATATGTTTCATTTTTGTTTAAACAGAAGGGAAACCTTTAGCATTAAAGGTTTTCATCGCTGGCAGAAATCGTCTTGAGAACGAGGGAGCTACGGCGTTAGCATCTGTTTTTGAGAAGCTAGGTACCTTAGAGGAAGTTGTAATGCCTCAAAATGGCATTTACCATGTTGGTATAGCCGCTCTTGCCACTGGTTTGGCCACGAATCCTGGACTGAGAATTCTGAATTTGAACGACAATACTCTAGGTGTTAAGGGGGCTCGAGCCCTCGCGAATGCACTTTCAAATTTTCAATGCCTTGAGATTTTAAATCTCGGTGATTGTCTCCTTAAGACCAAGGGGGCTCTTATGTTGGCCGAAGCACTATGTATCAATGGCTCGCACGCTTGTCTCACAGAATTGATACTCTCATACAATGAAATTCGTACACGTGCCATTGATACCCTAGCCCGTGCTGTTTCTGCCAAAAGCCAGTTGACGAGTCTACAACTCGATGGAAATTCTTTTGGCAGCGAAGGAATCGACGCTTTAAGAGAATCACTTGTGGTAACAGACAAAATCGATGCTCTTGGAACACTCGAAGGTGATGAGAGCGCTGACGAGGAGGAAAGTGACGATGATGACGCCAATGCTGATACCGAGAACGAGTCTGAGGATGGCGAGGATCATGATACCGAGGACGTCGAAAATGACAAGGAGGACGATGAGGTACCCATCGTCGTGGAAAAAGTACAGAAAAAAGTGGTCAATGTTGCAGATTTTCTTAAAGCACCAACGGGAGAAAATCTGCTATTACTTCAAGGAGACAAGACGAAACTCTTATTGGAACATGCTAAGGTTTATATAATTTTTTTTCACTACAAATCGTATTTCCACTGTTTGGTATTTTTTCTTTTACTAAGAAAATTTTTTAATTTCAGACACTTTTTAAGGAAGATATTTCCCAACAGGAAGCCAAATATGCTGAAGAGTTATTGCGCATCGTGATGAAAGTATCAGCATTATGTGGAAGTGGCTATCGCGATGTTAGAATCGAAGCTGAAAAACTAACGGATATTTTATACGCAAATTTGTTTGCCTATGCAAAGAGCAGTAAACAAGTCGCTAATATAGACAACACATTGTTGGTCAATCTTGGACTTTTGAAGGTGAGTCGAGACTCGAATAGAGGTGAAAGATAATTTTTTCGGATCTACATATCAATGTATTTGGTATTTCAGAGTGAAGACAAGAATGCTAACAAAATAGACTGGAATCTCGATGGATGTTTCAAAGCTTTGGAGCTGGTAATCCAAAAAGATTATTTTCCGTCTCACACCAAGAATGCTTTGAAGGTCTTTATTGGAAGACCACTAAAAAATGGCAAAACAAATTTTGTGGATCCTCATCGTAAGGCGAAGACTTCTCTGGAAGCAATTCTGGATCGAATGCGAAATACGTAACGACATTCGTGACCTTTATTCACTCAAAACTTTTCACCCCGCTCAAAATAATCAGCGAATATTCCACAGATATATATTTATTTATGATCCTGTTTTTCCTGAAGAAACTGCTACGTGGGCGGGTTCTCCGAGTAGTACAGCGTGAATTAGATAAAATTCGACGTTTTTTCTTCTGTTTCACGAATCAATTTACCGAAACCCAATTTATATCTCGAAATTGTCAGTACCACGATATTCACCAATTTGAATCCGACGATGTAAATTTTTTTTGTTAAGCATATACATATATAAAATACTTCAACCTTTGTTTGTCTACAAAAAAAAAATGCCAAGAAAATGCTCTCTCCGAACCTACGCACTTTTTGCATACATATATTTTTTGTTAATAATTAAAGATTGGCATTGTTCGCCCGTGCGGCTCGAAACAGCGATCGGAGCTCTGAAGAACATCATCGAGCCAGCCCGGAAACCTCCGATCGTTAAGTTTGCTCTCATTCGAACAATCTCAAGAGACACGATTTAGTGTCCAAGAACAAAGGACTTCCGTCTTTTATCCTTGTCGGTATCTGTTCGGGTGTGTGTTTGCGCGCGCGCGCGCGTGTGTGTGTGTGTATGTGTACGTGTGCTCTGAGATCGCTTCTCAACAGGAGCTGTTCAAGCAACCCATTTCCCTGTCATTATACTCTTTTATTTATTCATGATTACGTTTTCTTGACGGTCAGGGCGCTTTCATTCCAGCCAGGGTGAAAAAGTTCCACTGCAAGAGGTTGACAATGTTGAGATGCTTGATCCTCCATATACTTACGTGCCTGAAATCACCGATGTTTTTCACTACCTACTCAAATTTTGTTTTCTATGATAGATGAAATTAGATTTTACTAACCAGATACATCACAAGGTTCGCTTTTTTTGCACTGGGCAAATTTTCTCCTAATCGTGACGGATACGTAACGCCACCATTCTCCGCAATCTTTTCGCTGTAACTTTTCAACTCTTCTGCACAATCATCATTGATTGCTCCTGATAAAGAAAAATGACGGAAGTATAGATACATACAGAAATTCAAGAGCATTGAAAATCATTTGACGAAAAAAATAACGTACTTGCGATCATCGAGATCATCGAATTCGAATTTGCTGCATCATGAGGCTCTTCAAGATATTCTTTCAATGCTACTAGCGATTGGTGACAGTCGGTAAATAAATGCGGATAACGCCTTATAAGTAGTTTTGTGAGTAACTCGTTAGCTCGATTGTACCCAAGACTGCTATGTGGACTACACATAATTTCATCGTCGGTTCGTCTTATGAGCAATACTGTGCCGTTATATTTGTTTAGTTGCTCGGCAACGTTCAGATTCAAATGTTCTCTGATAGCCGTTCGTACGAGACACTCGATGGATTTGGGCATTCGTGCTATAGCTAAAGGTAGCACGTCATCAAATGTGGCGTCTAAGACCTGAGGAATAGTATCTCATTTGATTAAATTTCGCTGATCTCGAATTTATACGAATATTTAAAGACTTTACTTTTTATTTTATGAAACGTCGTGTAATTACCAAACTGTTGATGCCTGGGTAATTAACAGCTGCCCAAGTTGCTGTGTAACCACCTATGCTCCAGCCATAAAGGATAATCCTGTCGATGGGAAAACCAAGTTTCTCGATTGCAAAATTCATAACACAATCGATTGCAGCTTGTTCTTGCAATGGTAGTGGTTCTCCCTAGATCAAAACCATTACATCAAAAAAATTGTCTAGTCCTAATTATGTTATAGATGTGAAAACTTACAGTGCTGCCACCAAATCCAGGGTGATTCCATCCAAGAACGGAATATCCCTTATTTAAAGGTGTGGAAACTATTCCAATTTCGTAAAAGCCGCAATTACCTTCACAAGTTATTACAAGAATGTCACCGTTGTTTGTCCTATGGCGACGATCCATAAACATTACATCGATATTGTTAGAATCAGATGCCAACAATTTAAAACGTTCACCACCTTGTTTCAGGAGTTCTATCCTACCCTCGAGCAAAGTAGTTCCTTGAAACGAGATAGCCAATAATTTCATTAACATTGCGCGTGTTGTACAATGGAGCTTGATACTCGTAAATGATTGACTTACTCATTGCCCAATTGAGAATTGACATGCTGCCAGGATACATGAGTTTAAGAGCAACCGTATGAGCTATAACATAAGCAGCTAGTTTGCAGAATAACAGTGTCACACCATCACGCTTGTAAACCCAGTTGATTCTGGCTATCTTCCTGTTTACAAGAGTTTTTATGTAAATAAAGAGCAATTTGAAGAACGATAATTTCAGAAGAAATTTTCTGATTAGGTAATAATTTGTAATTATTTCGTTTCATTTCACCTGGGTGGTTCGGCAGAATGCTTAAAATCGATTGGCCAGGCTTTAAACTCAAAGTCATACTTTAGCAATTCCTGCTTTTTTTGAATTTCTGGTTTCTCATTAAAATCACTCAGGCTCCTGATGAATTTAACATAGGTGGGATTGTTAGCTCGGGCGAACCCTCTGACGGCTAACGATGTTATGAGAATTACACCTGCCCCAGCAACAAGTTTAATCATAGATTGCATGTTTTCGGCAAGAGAATAATTTCGTCTATAAGCTGCTACCATCGGGAAAATGTAGAAGCTTATTGACCAGATAGCAGCAAACTGTAAAAAAATTCAATCAATACATAGCGTAGTAACAAATAGTGCGAAAGTATGGGTCGAGTTTTTATATAAAAGTATGGGTATTATATTTCATGTGGTATTAATAAATAGTAACTCACAGATGCAATAACATTGTCTCCCCATCTCTCCAAGTTTTTAGGCTCGTACGAATTCTACAATCGGAGCACCCGGATGATAAGAAAAATTGTTATGAGTAAAGTAACCTCGATCGAATTGCTGTGCATAATAAGTCATGAATCGTCGATATATAATTCGAGATCTAGAAAGGCAAGAAACGAAAGATTCTCTCACCCATGAAGTCTCGTGAAACTTGTATAATGATGGACCAAAAGCGCATCTCCAAATCATTTTAAAGAAATCGAATCCAGGGAATAACAATGAATTTTGTAAACTATGTCGGTAAAACGTCGCTATGATCAATTGTTAACCGTCCAATCCAATTGCCTGAAGTAAGGTGAGCAATTTTCTCTTTTTAAAACGTCATGCCCAATTGTAGCTCTGTTTGCACCAGGTTGTACCAGAGATTAGGGTGGAAGAGATTTGCAACGCTCCTGAAAAGTTGAAACCTCGGAAATTGGTCTGGCGGAGCGACATCTGAGCGTCCAAAGGCTGAACATTTTTGTACCGACGTTAAGTTGGCTGCAAGCTATCGTAGTTACAGCTGTGATTTCGATAGCTTCTAGATCTATATTGTTTTGCTAATATCACGGAGGTCTATACGGGTCGAAAAATGGTGTGAAGGGGTTAAACCTGGCTTGAGAGCGCAAAAAGACCTTTAAATTATGCGCTCAAAGACGCGCGCAGTGGTGACGGGAAAAAGAGGGCAGCACGTACCGCGAGGGATATGTGATCATGCCGCGCAAAACTTCTCGCCGTTTGTTTAGTTTGCTGTTTTCGAAATAACTGTGCGCGGTCGATATTACGTGGTAATTGATAAATTGTATCTATTTCGGGTCAGACGATGATAAGACTATAAAGTAATATAAAACATCAAATGGGCAACTCGGTTTTCAAGATAAAATCTGTGTTGCAAATGTTCCTTAGTACGGAGCCTTCCCTCAACGGATAAACATTATGTGCCATATAGCTTTGTCCAAAGTTGTCTTTTTCATATAAATATTGCTCTTAAACAATTTTACTAATTTTTTCTTTCCTGCCATTAGAAGATTGCAATATTTATTGCTGCACGTCACATTTTATTCAGGTTTTAAATTCGCTTCGACGAGCTGCCTGCTGCGTAATTTCACATCAGCTCTTGTCAACACAGACGAGTCGATTACCTCGTGTTCGACGAATATTCCTGAAGGAAAAATGCGTAAAGTGTCTCTCAATCTTTCTCCATCTAATTTACCACGAGACTTATCCAATGACATCTCGTAAATATGATAGTGAAAATTACCAATGACTTGTACCAAAAACATTTCTTTAGGTATGTTTTGGCATTTTGGATAAAATCTAATTCTATAATCTTTAGATTTTTAACTCTGCAGGGTGAGAGACTACTTTTTTCAGAAATATATAAACCCATCTGCATTATTTGTTCTTTAATTCATCGTTGGTATATCATCTAATCTTAATTGACTTACCAGTTGGTTCAGGTTCGCCCTGCCCATATTTAATTTTAGAGCGATAATCTGAGATATAACGTTGATATATGTCTCTTGCTTTTCCTTCATCATCCGGGTCTGGACCAATGTTGCTCATTGCAAACAGTGAACTAACTTTTTGACGAACTTGGGTCAATAGAGTTAGAGCTGTTAGCACGAAAATTGTTATGATTCATATTTTTAAAACATCGATCAGCAAAAATGTAGACAGACATGAGTTTACCATCAATCTCGAGCTTGAAACTTATTTGAGTCTCCTCGGGAACAGATTTTTCATCATCACCCTTTTCTTCATCTTGTTGTTCCTTTGCTTTTTCCTTTGGAACTTTTTTGTCCATTGTCTCTTTTACACCTTTCTTCATCACTTTTGTCGAAGTTGTTTCTTTGACACAGATTAGAACAGCTAACATATTTTGAAAAGCAGCTCTGATGTCAACGAGCAATTCGCCTCTTGCTTTCCTCACATTTTTGTAATCAACCTCTCGTTTCTTTTGGATCTCGATCTCCTCCAGCATAGCTTTCTTGTCAGTTTTGTACCTTGATTTTAAAATCATCCAATGTGCAGCACAATTTTATTTACATTTAAATATTGTTATCCATTCTTTATATACAGCTTTTGAGATAGTTCAGATAGTTGAGATATTCAGTTTTTGATTAAATATCTATAAAAACATATCATTACTTTTTATACACGACAATTCTTAATAATTTCTAAACAATCAGAAACAAACTTACTGTCCAGTTGTTGTTACCATACTGTGTTCCAGTGTCGCTAACACAAGAAGTGCATGATTCTTAGAGTTCAGCAACGCATCTCTCTTCTTAAAATTTTCATTAAATTGTTTCAACAGTCTTGCTTTTTGCTTCATTTGAGCTTCTAGCCTGCAAATAATATAAACTAAACATTAATACCAAATAATCCTTTCAACTGTCCAATCTAACACAAGTCTTAAAAACCCTCCACTCAAGTTCACAGTTAAAATTTCAATGAAGATCTACAATTTTTCAAAAACCAAGTAAACCATGACACAAATATTCCTAATAATTCTTACCCAAAATCTTCTATGATTACCTGCTGAACAATTCCTCGTACGTTCGCACAGCTAAAGAATCTTTAACACGGTCAAAAGTTTCCTCTAATTGTCTAATTTGCCCATCGACGGTATCCTCGTCCCTCGTTTCCTTTCCCACAGTTTTTCCAGCAAAATTCGTATCGCTCTGTGGTTGATAAAATAGTGAACCATCGACACTCTCGTTCGTCTCGAATCGTTATCTTTCATCTGTTATTTACCCCAAGAGAAGGGTAGAATTTCGTCGGTTAGATGTCGTTCGTACCTCCACTCTCACCAACGATTGTGCATAAGCCCACAGATCCTCGACCTGGGCACGCACGATATTTAAAGTCCGTTCTCTTTCTTTCATGTTGATCCAAACTTCGTTCGCCAGGTGTTTGTATCTTTGCCTCGTATCGTCGAGATTCTCCGCTGCTAATTGTCCCATCATCGTAGCTCTCAGCAACACTTTGCACTGACTTTGACGATCCGCTTCCAGAGTATTCAGCACCGCGTCGAAATAAATCGAATCCTATTTAACAAATACGAATTTTTATTTATCACAACTCTTATCTATCACTATTTATCACTATCGTATCAATGAAAATATTAATTTTGTATTTATAATTTTCAGAATATAAAAATCTCGTTTTATGAATTGGAATCATCGATTTTTACATTCTTCTCTTCAATATTTCATTGATTTTGTTGTATTTAAAAGAAAAGGTGAGTTGTTTCCATTCAGCTTTTTAATTTGTGAATATGTCTTTTGCTACTTCAGTCGATAATGAAATTTTTTTATTTTCCAGGTGGGATGTGGAGAGTTTAGAAAAACATTTTATGAAGTAAAAACCTTTTCCAAGATTTTCAACATGGCGTGATACGTTGTACGAATGCTCTTCGCCGCATTTTGTTTTGCCGTGGACTGCTGATATCCGGTTATGAGTCTCTGCTGTACGTAATTCGGCGGGCACTCCTGTTCTCTCTCATATTTGTCGGACAGTATGGCGCACTCCAACTTCACCATGCAAATTTTATAATTTAATCCTGTTAGCTCCGGTATCCTGGGGCTCCGTCGAGCATCGCGCACGAAAGTGGCTTCGAAGCTTCGACGTCAACTATCCGACCTCGTTCAATATCACATTCACCGTATACTTTTCTCGTTCCCGTTGATATTTTGTTCGATACGTAAACAAAAAAAAAACGTAAACTCGAGTGGTTTGCGAATTAATACTTTTAGAAAACTGCAAAAGCAGACTTTCAAATGGCAAAATGCCATTTGAAAGTCTGGCGAGTGAATTTTTGAAAAGGGACTATTCAAAATTGAAAAACTTGCGGATGAATTGATTGAAAATATTTGATGGGATTTGAAGGAATCACGAATGAATAATTTAGAAAAAAAAACTGCAAAGAAAGTTGAGAAGTTTAAAAATGATTTTTTCAAAAAAATGGAAAAGAAATGATTTGAAAGTTGCGAAGGAATTTTTGAAAAAGAAAATTGAAAAGCTTCGAGATGAAGTGATTAAAAATGTTTGATGGGATTCGAAGAAATCGCGAATGAATAATTTATAAAAAAAACTAAAAAGAAAGTTGAGAAGTTTAAGAATGATTTTTCCAAAAAAGAAACCTTGAGGTCGAAAAATTCCTTCATCTTCTTCTTCTTTTGGTAGTAAAGTTTGTCGAGTTGACGCCTCTTTAGCGAGCTGTCCTGAAAAACTCCATCCAGTATGGTCTGTAAAATGAATATTTACAAATTATTAATTCGCCAAAATTTTTGTATTTATTTAATAATATAATTGTTATGCTTTTTTTCAGGTTTTGTTACATTAGGCTCGAGATTTTCGTAAGCCAGTTGAAAGTCTCTGTGCTCTTGGAGAACAGTGTGCATTCGTCTCCTGTCCCCCGTCTCGACGTCCTTAACGATTTCTCGATATTCCTTGACGTCCTCGACGAGACTTTTCAGATCCTTCGAGGCTCTTTTCTTGAGTTTCGTCGCTTCGAGAACTCGAACTTTTCTGTCTCTCGCTGTTGACCGACAAATTTCTCGTTTCAATAACGTTGAACAAAGGGTGAGAGAACAAAAAACATCTCTACTAGATAATTTAGCTAAAATCATAAGTTGGTCCATTCAACAGACTTGAAAAACTTGGGAAGAGAATGGATGAAAAAAAAGGTAAAAAATTGCCGTGTAATTTGAGAATTCCTCGGTACTGATTCATCTTGTCCCGGATCGTCCAACTGTCCTCCTTCATCCCGTGTATCTTCACATACTTTGTGGACAGCATATTTATATCACCGAATTATTCTTCCAGCTCCCCCAAAAATCTCTTATCGTCTCGATATTCGCACCGTCGTAGACCTGTAAAAATCGTGGTTAGGGAGAGACGAGGGAGAAGAGCGAAGAATTACGACACCGATGGATAAAGAGAGAGAGAGAAAGAGAGAGATGGGGGTAAGAAAGAGGGAAAGAGGATGATGGATAGGCATTCGTAGCAAACTTCTTGTCAAGTCGAAGATCGAACGAGAGCTCTCTGTTTTACTTCCCTGGTCCATCAGTCACTTGTTTCAAAACTGATCCAACGTTATATCTCGCATCGTAGCGAAAGAAAAAAAATTGGATTCTCTCCTCTTTCCGTAACTTAAATAAGTAACGAGAAATTATCAACTGCTTTGGAAGCTACGTCGTTAAAAATATTGTCTTATCCATAATTGATCTTCTCGCGCTGTCGTGTAAAAATATTATTCTATCCACTGGAGAATCTCCATAAATTCTCCATAGTTCTCATGCCACTGGAGAATCTCCATAAATTTTCATAAAATGGAAAGCTTGCTAATTATTAAATTATCCTGGACATTTTGCTGTAACGTTGTTTTCCTGATTTAATTAAATTGATGAAACTTGATACCGATCCAAAGAAAAGGTACAGTAAAATAACTCATTTTTTACAAGCAGATTTTAGAAATTCAATTGTATCTTTTGTTAATGTTTTCTTTTTGTTTTAGATTTGAGAAATGGAAATTGGCTGAATTCTTGGCAATATCTGAAAATGATTCTTGGACATTATTTCATGGTACGAGGTGGGAATGAAGCGCCGAGAATGGCTTAATTTTCTTCGTTGCCTCGTTATATGTTATAACGGTATAAACGAGACGGGTTTAGAGGTTGAGACACGGTGCAAACTTCAACGGCGTATGCGACGTTGAATCTCGATTCTCGAATTACTATACGACTTACTTCTCTACCAGACGATATCTACGCAGAGAGGGTTGGGAAGAGATCGGTAGAGAAAGAGGCGGAGAGAGAGAGAGAGAGAGAGAGCTTACGCGATGTTAGATGCGTGGTGTCTCGTTTGCGTCGAGTAATATGCTTGCCTCGTTACCATAAATCAACGGTACGTCGTGGCGTGACGATGAGGGGGTTGGAAGATCGGAGCGTCTTCGTTGTCGAGTACTCAGAGAAAGCTTAATGAGTTGATACGATAAAGCTCTGGGTAGTATGAGGGAAAAGCAGGCAAGCGCCTGATAGACCAAGAGACCAAGAGAGAGAGAGAGAGAGAGAGAGAGGACGAGAGACGGGAGAAGGAGAGAGTGAGAGAGACAGAGAGGAAGAAGACAGGAACGAAGAGAAAACCAAAGAGGAATAGAGAACGCCAGAGATATAGAGAAGATACGATGGAAAACGTGATACAGAGATGCAAGTCGAGGGTTCAAGAGAATTTTGGGCTTTTCGTAGGCACGTGCGGGCTCTTTGTGTGCTCTTTGCAATGAAAAGTTTCACTACCAGCGAGATTGAGAGAGACGGATCTTGAAGTCTTTGAGAGATTGTAACCGATGCTTCGGGTGCATACGAGAGGATGAAGGGGATGCAAAGGATAAGAGAGAGGGAAGATCTGCATCAGGACCAGCTGCTGTGCGAGTCGGCCGTTGTTAAAATCACCGTCGAAGGCTCGTCAGGAGCGAAGGATATTAATTAAGAGTCGAGACCTCCGTCGGTTTACGTTGAACAAAGAGTTTTGAAGCTCGTGGAGATGGCGGCTCCTCGATGAGCATGTAAAAGTCGGTGTGCACTGCCTTTGTTAGAACCGACGGGGTCATAAAGAGTCCCGCAGCTCTTTCTCTCTCTCTGTTCCTCTCTTGCTGTACTTTGCAACGTTCGGAGCACATTGGCCAGGATATTGCGGGTGCTTTAAACACACATACGTGACGTACATTATAAATGTATAGCTGGGGTCAGAGTGGGTCAAAACGTTACTAATCCCCCGGGGGTACAAAGCCTCTCGTTTGCCAAAGCATTAAGCTCTTACCAACAAGTTAAATCAACAAATGAACCGAGAATAAAATCATCTATCGAGACTTTAAGCGACGCTATTATTTTTACAGAAATTATCCAGAATGAAAATATTTTCCATGGACTCATTTCACAGTGAACGATTGTAAGCTTTTAAAAAAAAACAGAAGATTTTTACAACTCGGTACGACGAATTTTAATTGCTATTGATTGATTCAATTTTCATTTAATTTAATTTCTCACAATGAAATTCACCTTGGATGAACATTGTGCAATTGTCTTAATAAAATGATTTCCCGTCGTTGACTAAAAAGGATAGAGGGAGAGTAGAATTTGGTCAGTTTGAAGGATCGATGAGTCGACGAGAAGTTTTCTAGAGCAACGCAGATTCCAGTTTGCTACTTGGTCAAGAGAAGCGAGAGAGGTAAGATCAGCTCTCACTTCCTTGATGAAACTTTTCGGAAAGCGTCGTCTTAGAGAAAGTTACGAGTTGTAAATTATAAGGGTAGAATATATATACATTCGTGTGGTGTAATATGCCGTGAGAAGTAGAGCAGGAATTCGGTCATCGCTCTAATACGAGCGTTAATCCCAGCACGAACCATTAATAGAAATATGTAAAGAGTCAAAACGAGAGTCGTACTTTCGCAAGGTTTGCTCCATCAGAGAGAGCCTTTTGCTATTCCGGCAAGTGTTTCACTCGTGTTCTTCACAGAGAGAACGTCGGAATATTTCCATCTCTCTGATAAGAAGGGGAAAAAAAAAAATAAAAACCATGTCCCATATTTTCAACGAGAATCTCCTCGACCAGGAGAATTCGACGTAGAGCGAATTTTAGTAAATAACGAGGTAGTGATGAAAAGTAAACAAAAAAGAAGAAATATTGTAAAACGTAAAACTTCTGGATAATTATACAAATATTAAAAAAATAGCTTGGATCTGTACAAAGACAAGAGTAAGCGAAGGACGTTGGGAATGTAATATGGAAAATCCGCTGCGGTGTTTAAATTACATTTCTTCCTTCATTTAACATTCTTTTTCCGTTCTTTCCTTTCTTCTTTATTTTTCTCGTTAATATCGATATTTTGTCATGCGAATGAACAACGAAGCCAATCTCGATGTAACGCAAAGTCGAGAGAGGGAAGGATGTTTTTACGCTTGAGAGAAATGCAGCTAATGGATAAATTTCTTATGGCTATATCGAAATATCTATATATTTAGAAAGAGAGAGCGATAAATTTATATTAAAGAGGAGGATGGGAGAAAAAACTGGGAGAGCTGTTCGAAGTCAAAAGATAGTCGAAGCTGAGTATCGTGACGCCCTAACGTCTGACTCAGCTCCTCGGTGACTTCGTCGTCGACGACGACGACGACGTTGGCGACATTGGCGACGAGGAAAGAGAGCCATGAGAGACGCCCGTTCAACTGGAAGTCATTACTACGGAATGTAATAAGGACGTTCACTGTTTCGCAATGGTGAGAAAAAGGGACGAGGGGGGAACGTTGTAGAAGCCACGGGGGGATTTTTGAGAGAAAACCGTGAAGAGTCCATGGGTCCCAGACAGAACGTTGGATATAGAAAGGAAATGAGAGTGAGATGAAAGCTTGGAATAGGAAAACTGTATATACGTTAGGTAGATGTATATATACAAGAACGTAGAGCTCGCACCTTTCGTTGCACTCGTTTCGTGTTCGAGTACTTCGACTCTCGTTGTCGCTGCTGTTGCAACATGCTAGGCGGTATATTATATAAAGAGCATTCCATGTAAATTAAACGAAGGAAATTTTTCTATGTAGATTTGCTCAATTAACCAATTGCTTTTTCTAACAATCTCTATTTTCAAATTTTTATAATAATTTTTTGTTTCGCATTAATTGAAAAAATTTATAACGTGTTCCAGGTACTTTCTCCTCAACACAATGAGCAATGCCTGGGAATTATTTAAAGGTTCGTAGCCGAATTTGTCAATCCACATTAACTTAATTATTAATGAATTTTACCGAATTAACGTATCGATGGA
>JAPYZT010004358.1:0-11969 GCA_030522965.1 Tryphoninae sp. A BG-2022a | reverse complement strand
AATTAAAGGATGAAAACAGGATGAACATTAAATCGTCACGACGCTGGGACATATTTTTTTTTTTATAATGAAGAAATACGAATGTTCGATCGATTCGGTCCGATCGACATGAAATGCCTCACACGTACAGGACTATAGGTAACGGAGCTTTTGTACGTGGGGCCAAGGTATACGTTGGTGGTGAGAGGGTTGAATACCTATAGATGGTGGTTGTCGCACCAGAAGCACGCCACAACGAACACGAACAAACGAAACCGCTCGCACAGCAACGACGGTCGCCTCCTCTCGCTCTTGCAATTCTCATCCTCGCGATTTCTCAAGTGATCCAGCACTCTCTCTGTCTCTCTCTCTCTCTCTCTCTCTCTCTTCATATATATATGTACATTTGTGTATAGTACATACAGTATCGAAAGTCTGTATTGCAGTATTGGGGGTAGAAATGCGCAGAATCTACTCTCGAAAACTCCTCGAATCACTCGTGAAATGGGAAAATCGCCTACACTCAATTTTTTCCATTCAATTCTGGCAATGTGTATTCGACAGAACGTAGAGTAGAGAGAAAGGAGGATACGTGTATCGGGTATATGCGAGAACCCAGGCTACCGTGTATCACACTGGGATACGATAATATTATTATTATTATTATTATTATTTACTTAGTTTTCATTCCGTCATATTCAAAACGAGCTTTCGAACACAGGATTTTATAAATTTCATGCTGTCGATAGAATTGTTGAAACGAGGAAGGCTCGATTCGGGCTGTTCGAGTCGGAAACTTCCGCTTTCTTTTGTTTAATCGCAAACGATAAATATAATTTCATTTCAATCGCAATGTCGATAACAAAATTCGTAACGTCGAAACAGAGAGGTCGAAAGTTCGACGAATTAAATTCAAGAGAAGGAACAGTCGAGCGATAAAATTGTATTAAAAAGCGATATAAATATGAGACAGGGAGTTGAAGGGAATTTCGATACGTCGTGTATTTTTGGAGTTATAATTAACACGCGGAAATCAATATTCCGAGCGAAACGTACAACAAGAAAAAAGGATTGAAAAGTGTGAACGAGTGTGGACGTTAATCGAAAGCTTGGAAGTCTAGAAAAATTAATTGAAGCCAATTAAAAACAGGGAAAAGGAAACAAAAACAAGATACGCGCGAGTTCAACTTCAACCTCAAGGACTCTTGTTTTCCTAGTCCAGTTTTTTCAGATATCATCCCCTATTTTTATCTCGTAACAGGGCGCAATGTTATATCGCAAGATCGCTCGAATACTGAAAATCCGTGGAGGTGGAAGCTTGAAACGCTAATTAATCGTTCATCCGAGGGTCGAATGCGATACAAGGGTTTGAGAGAGAGAGAGAGGGAGAGAGAGAGACGATGATGATGAAAATTTTTATTATGCCCTAGCACGCTATAGGGCAAATTATACAATATTAAACTGAATCAGTTGTGTATAACAATACAACAAATTATAAAATTATAAAATGAAAAATCGAAAAAACAAAATCATTCACGCTACACTGCTTACGCTCATCCGTCCATTTCTCCATACTCTATTTGTAGAAAGAGAGAGCGATTATGAGAGGGAGGAAAGAATAAGGGGTGTCTAGAAAATTATATGCATACAACACATTCAGGTGGTAACGTCGGGCACGAAAGCCATTGAAACATAGAGGAAAAGAGGGAGAGATCGGTTCGTCGTCTACGTCGAGCCGGGCGTCGAATTGAAATGCGGGTTTAATTGGCACCGTGTCTCGTTATTCTTGTTATTACGCTCGTTACTCCTCCATTCTTCGTTCTACGAATGTTTGCCCGTTCTTTCTCGCGCTCTGTTTCCGTCTGTCCGTTCGCCTGTCCTCCTTTCCATCTAGGTATGTGTGTGTGTATGTACGCGCCGATTTTTTTTATCGTGCTCGCATCACCCTCTGAATATATGAATTTTCGCGTCTGTTTCATCCCCCTTCTATTCCCTGCTCGCCCGCCAAACACGTACTCGTATAACGTCAATTTTGATGCGAAATATTCTTTGTTCGTGTGGGAAGCCTCGTTACAAATACTGAGTGGTATAAAATGCCGGAGAGAATACCGACGTTGAGTTCGTGTGTTCTACTTTGAAAAAAAGTGTGTAGAAAATAAAAATAAACCGGAGAAAAAAAAAACAGTAAAAATTCCATAGATTTGCCAATGTGTATATAGCTGTCCGAATCACCCTCCCCACAGCTTCATTCGCCATTTTCTCTCCATATCGAAACTGATACTCGGCGAGCAGCTCCTCTGGTAGAGAGCCGCACGTGCGCGGACTACCGTAACGCTCGATACATAATACGAACAAAATAACAAAAATAATAATAACAAAACAACGAAAAGAAAAAATCTCGTTTTTTAATTTTCTTTATTCTCTTCAAACTAGTTCAACTCGAGAGACGAACGAGACAGAGGCAGACTCACACACATTCGTTCGGAAAAAAGCGTATTAAACGTGATAAAAGTAACGAACGAAAACGAACCTACACCGTCATTTCGTTTATTTCATTTTTTTGTAATCGTTTTCCTTTCTTCTTGATTATTCATTTTTCAAATATTTCTATGTTTCACGTGGATTCGAAGATTGACGTTGTTCAGTCGGGCGGGGGCGCGAGCCACATTATTGTTCGACAAAACGATGCGAAACAAAAGTGAAAACGAGAGAAAAAAAACGATCTTTCCCTTTTTTTCTGTTTACTTCTTTTCTTTTTTTTTTTTTTACTATTTAACATTTATTTCAATGTTTTACCACGCTCGTTCTCTGGTCCGCGCGAGTCAGGAACGTGTATTTGTTCATCCGTGAAGAGCCAACGTTTTTGACCTGCCAACTATACACCACAGATAGGACTTTGTAGTTTGGGAAAGCCTCTCGCTTCTATCCGGTCTCCTCTTACTTTTCTCCACAATTCTCCCTTTTCTGGACGAGAGCACAGCTGTGCTCTAATCCTGTGGCACAATTTTTGTCCCTCGGGCTCGCGTTGTCTGGCTCGACGTCGACTCCACAGAAACGGAAGTCCGTGTGGGTGTGTACGTGTCTGTTGGTACAGAGGGTCGAGGCGAAGATTCTTCGGTCGTCGAGTACGTGTACGTAGGTACGTACCTACGTTTACACGGGGAGGAAAATGTGGAGAACCGGTTGAAAGGTCGCAGGACGAAATTCCTCGTGCCACAGCGTTGACCCTCTCTCTCTCTCTCTCTCTCTCTGCCCACACGGTAAAGCGACTTAAACTTTTCATTTTTCTCCTCGTCCTGTTCTCAATTAACCCTGTCTCGTTCCTCCTCGACAGTCGAGAGAGAGAGAGAGAGAGAGAGAGAGCCACGCTCGTAGTTTTCGTACCCGAAATAATTAATGCTAGTTGGTTCGTATGGAAATTTCGAGCCCCGTGGGAGGGGTGAGAAAATTATATCGTCTGTAGAAAAGGATGGAAAAATGAAAAAAAAAAAGAAAAATGAAATTTCACACTCGAGCGAATTATCAACATACGTTCGCGCTTTAATCGTGATCAAGATAATTGGCGAATTATGAATATTCGTGTAATTTGAGGAGAGACATTTTTTTTTCTTTTTGGAGTAATTAATTCGTTGTATAACGTTAGTTATCTCGATGGATCTTCCTTCTTTTTTTTTTGGTTTCTTTTTTTAACATTCGCGAATAGTGACGAGCATTGTGTTCGTGACTCGATATTACGTTTCACTTTCATTATCGTGATAATTACGAGGCCGTATATCGGGACTGGACGCGGTATTAGCGGGCTTGCACAACGAGGCACGAAACGTTTTGTAAAAGTGTTTCGTCATTAGGGGGATGCTTTTGTCGAGTATCGCTGCACGAGCGACCAACTCCGCGTCATGAAAATACCACGAGATTGCTATGTATACAAGGTTTTATACGAAATAAATATTCTCAAAAAATGTCACGGGTTCAATCACATTTTTCGTCGACACCCTTCGCTAAATTTGCCTCTGTGGCAATTTACATTAATTCGAAGAAACAAACAAAACATAAAGAAAACCAAAAACATTGTTTACACTTTTGTTTTTATACTTTTTATCGAAATTTGTTTGGTTGAAATAATTTAAAAACAAATTGACGTTTTTTTGAACAAAAAATTGAAATTGGCTTTTCTTTTGTTTTGTTGAAAATACTTCTTTTGTTTTGTTGAAAATAAGTATTGTACGTGACCCGAGCTGAGAGGGGGGGGGGGGGGGGGGCGGAGGGATTTGTAGAGCTACTTTGCATTTTTAAAAGGTTTTAAACGTCGCGAATAATTGATTTATCGTTGTTTTCATTAATTTGGGGAAACTGGGAAATGTTTTGAAAGTGTTTCCACGGTCGTTTGGGAAGAAAAAGTGGCTGGATTCCGTGGCCAATGCGTCGTATATGTATCGAGAGAACTGGACGCGGGTGGCAGTAAAATTTACGTATGTTTCTAATGTAGTTGAGATCGTTAGTGGAGCGACCGTACTGAGAATAGGGGTGCGAGAGAGGGGGGGGGGGAGATGGGGTGCTGTATCGGGGGTCTTATTTTTACGATCGCACTTAATGTAGCGAGCTTTATGGATCGTAAATTGACTAACGCTCGTGTTTTTGCTATGGCGCATTCCTTTTTTCTTAATACTTTTTATCATTGTTGCTTTTTCTTCGAATAAACGACGCGAAGCAGGACGCGCATTTTCACTTGCGGATGACGAAGTTTTCTCTCTCTCTCTCTCTCTCTCTCTCGCGTGAGTTCGCCATACAAATCGGCCAACGTTGACCGACGCTCGTATTCGTTTTCTAAAAAAAAAGAGAATAATCGTATGATCTCGTATATATCTCTCTTTCTCATTTAATGAGAAAATTATCAAAGTAAATGTCACAACGAGACAATGAAAGAATGAAATTTACGGGGTGGAACGTACGAACATTGATTCGCTTTCATTGCCGCGATTTAACGATTTATTAATTCGATCGAAAGAAAATAATTAAAAAATCGAATAAAAATAAATATCTAATTAATTCATTAATTCTGCTGGAATATTCTTCGCGGTTGCATTATCACTGAACTTTTTACAATTTACAATGATCTCTCGAGTCTGAGAGATTAATAAATAATAACAAAAAAAAAAAAAAAACAAAAAATTAATGTAAAAAAATGTTAAGAAAAATAAACCTCACGTTGACGTAAGATCGGAAAAGGGTTGGAAAAAAGGGTGGGCTATAATTATAGCCAAACCTTTTTTCCAAACCTTTTTTCCAAACCTATTTTCCAACCCTTTTTTCCAACCCTTTTTTCCAACCCTTTTTTCCAACCCTTTTTTCCGACCCTTTTTTTTTAAATAAAAAAAGGGTCTAAAACTGTGCGATATCCAATGAGAGAAGGAGAGCGAATGAAGGAATGAAAGTGGGAGTTGGGCGTAGAGAAATAGGGATGAAAGTCGACTCTAGAATCTACTCTTGATCAACTTGAAAGCCTTTCACTCGTTTGGCCCTTGCGTACATACCGAGCCACTTCACCGATCGAATTTAAACGCGCGAGGATTCTTTTACGTCGTCGATATAAATCCGTGGGTATAAGAGGAGCCGCATATTCGAGCCACGGCCACGAACGAGAGAATTTCGCAAAAGTGCTTTACTATACGTTGCCAATCGAGGAAGGAAGCGAGAAAACAGGGAAATTGCGCGATGAAAAAAGGAAGAAGCAAAAGAAGAAGAAGAAGAAGAAGAAGGAAAAAATAATGAAATAGGGATGAGTTTAAAGAGGTCAGGGGGTTGTTTCTATTCCCCGGAAGCTGTAAAGCGCAAGAGGAGATAAGTGGTAGGAAATAAGAATGTAAGATAACGGTATGGGGTTTTTGGTATCGTCGAGGCCTCGAGAGTAAGATACGCGAGCGAAACCCTGAATTATCTCCGTTACGAACAAAGCCTTTCTCTCATTTTCTCACACGATAGATTTATCGCTCGACCATTCGCTTCGAATATCCGATGCGTTCTTGAAAGCTTTGAAGAAGAAAGAAAGAAAAAAAAAACCCGAAACGAAACGAAAGAGAGAAGAATGGCGAGAGATAAAAAATAAAAATAAAATAAGCGACGAGCGGAGGTGAGGGGTGAAAAGTGAGACCTAGTTCTTTCCTGGGGCGAAAAATCTATACGCCCGGAACGATTTCCTCCGCATGATTGAGAGCATCGATATTGCAATCGCCCAACTCATCCCCCCCCCCCCTTTACCACGGTCTCCGCACGTACAAATACAGATATACAATACGCTTATACGATTCGTTTTTTTTATACCTTTATTCATTCCACCGAGAAGTTTTGCAACGATACGATTGTATCGTGGAATTGCCCTTCTCATCCCCCCCCCCCCTTCTTCCTTCCTACTCGCACTCCCTCCTGCCAACCCCTACGATTTCCAAACGATACTTTGCGTATAATCGGACTATTTTTTCTCCCGTTGCCTCGTGCCCGGAGACATTTTTCAAACTATGAACCGCGAGGGGTTGGACTCGTTCGTGCGATTCCACCGTATTTATGAGATGAACAGAAATTGAATACTTGTTTTTTTTTTTTTTTTTTTCTTTTCTTTTTCTCTTTCATCGAATGGGGGATTCGTGAGCCGTTGCGAAACAGAGGGGTAAGCATGGGATTGTGGTGAGGGAGGTGAGAGGGGATGAAATTCGTTCGTCATATGCGCTCATTGAAAAATTTGTAAAAAAAAAAGAAAGAAACACGCACGCGCCAAAGTTTCTCATGAATATTTTTCCCGCGTTGCGTGGCTTTAAGGGATGAAATATATTTTGCGTTATACAACGATGATTCAGCTCGATACGACGTTTGAAAAAAAAAAAAAAACAAAATAAAAAATAACGTATCGATAAACGCGAAACGATGTCTCGTACTTTCGCATAAATATTTGATTTATTCGATGGAAAGGGAAATTACGCCGCGGGGGAAAATTATTTAATGCGTACGAAGAAAAAAAAACACAAAAATGTTATCGCAAATTCATCACGCAATCTCGTGCGTCCAACTTTTAGCGAATAGAATTTTTAAAAATACGAGATGATTTTTCTTTTTTCTTCACCCTCCCTCCCCAAAAAACTAAACTAAAAAAAACATTACCAGCGCAATTTTGTTCACGGTAAATGAAACAGAAGGGGAACGGCCATTGCGCAAAAATTTTACTCTACAATTGCGTGTGTACCGAAGTCCTTTGTGCAATTTGTTTCCCTCATTTCGTCCGCGGAATCTCCCTCGCGCTCTCATCGTATTCGATAAAGTTCCGTAGCGTACGTGTACAGAGTGAGAGAGAGAGAGAGAGAGAGAGAGAGCGAAAGAGTCAAATGAAAAATAAAATAAGGCTTAGAAAAATGTGTCTCTCCTTTTTATGGTCGGTCAATTACTGGTACATACCACTTTAAGTTTTCTCGCTCCGCGTGTCCACGCTTCTCCTGCAGCCTCTTGCTTCGCATTGCAAAATGTCCTTTTGCACACGCGTTCCCACGACTTAACCTGCATCAGCATAAAGTTACGATAGCGACGAGTTGAACGAGGAGAAGGAGAGGAGTGGTTGAAAGGGGGTTGCTTACGTTTCCGTGAATGAAAACAATGTCGTAAACGTGGTAGAACGAGAGGGAGTAAGAGAGAAAGGAATGCCTCGTATAATTCCTTTTCCTCCCTTTCGAGTTCGCCATTTCCATAGCGAAAAACGTAATTCTCTGTCATCCAGGATTGCGTTTTTTATTTTTTATTTTCAACCCTCCAGTTCTTTTCCATCATTCGCTGGATTTTTTTCCCAGCCCCGCGTACTTTTGCGATAGTGACCTTCTCGCGCGCTGATAAGCGAGAAGAGCAAAAGGAAGAATAGAGACGAGACCTCTCGTAACTTTTTATTTCCCCACCCTTACTCCATTTGGTAGACACCAACACACCCTGGCGTATATCGCTCACGTATTGCGACAACGATGCATAAAAATATTTGTAAAAAAAGAATGAAAAAAAGTTAGATATTCATGGGACGCCTTTTATCTAGTCACCGTACGAATATGCAAACTTTATCCGATATCCGCCCTAGATGTTGATAAATTATATTTCAATGCCATCGACGGCTCTCGTAGTACAACGAAGCGTCACCAGGGGCTCTTTCAGACTATCTTTCCTGTCTCGAGCTCGTTTTTTTTATCCATCAGGCGCGTAAACCGTTTTCATCTGCAGCTGAAGCTCGCAGGAGTACGAAGAGGGAGAGAGAAAGTGGGGAGGGAGAGAGAAAGAGGGAGGGGGAGTTGGATAGAAAAACGTGGCGCTGCAACTAACTCGCACATTTCCGGCGACACACTTCTCCATCCTCGCTGCATTTGAAGCTACGTCTCGTATTTTTCACGATTCGACATACAAGCATTGCCTCCTTTTTCTCTCTCTCTCTCTCTCTCTCTCTCTCTTTCGATAAAGCGTCGCCGCAGCGCGATTCGAGCATTTGTCATTTTTGCCTCGACTATAACATTTTCTCGCTCTCGCAATGTCGGGAAATCTCGCGAAGCCTATCTCGCTATTCGTTCTCCCAGTCAAAAAGTTGGGGGGTACGTGAAAAAAGGAAAGAGCGAAATTGAAGCAAAAAGGATATTAAAATTGCGGCGTTCTAGAAAAAGAAAATAGACGAAAGAAAAAAAAATGTGTGTGTGATCGAGAGCGAGATTGTTTGCTTTGTTAAAACACAGTATCGTAGGTTTTTTGTTTTTTTCGTGCGGAGAATCGCGAGCACGATTGTACGTAACGGTCTCGCGGCGAGGAGATGATTGTGTCTGGACGCGTGAGGCCGCGGCATGAGAGTTTTCCCGCAGGACGTGCGTTTGAGAGCGAAGAAACTTGCGGTTCGTGAGTGTCTTCGTCATTCGCGAGAGCTTGCGGACGATGTTTACTTTGTTCCGTCGAGAGAAAGGGAGAGAGAAAGTGTGAGACCGAGATCGCGAGGAAACTTTTTCCTACCCCTTCCTCCTCCTCGTGTGTGTGTATGTGTGTGTGTGTGCGCACCCTGTCGTTGACTCGACTCCTCTCGTCCACTGTCCGCGCGTATTCCACCGTGAGAAAGTTTAATTGACCAAAAACAAACAAAAAACAAAAGAGGAGAGAAAAAAAGTTTTCTGTAAACCGAAAGCTGAAAACCACGTTCTCTAGTCGCGAGAACGACCGGAGAGAGCATTACGAGAACGAGAAGAGAACGGGACGGAAATGTTGCTACTGACGCGAGCGCCCTCTTCGTCCTTTCACTCCTCTCTCTCTACCTCGCTCTTCTCGTGTTCTTGAACGCGAAAAGTTTCGTACCAGTTCCGCAAGCTGGATACTTCCTCTCTCTCTCTCTCTCTCTCTCTCTCTCTCTTCTCTTTGTCTTTAGTCTTTTCGCTATTTCCTTTCCTCTTCGTCATTTTCTCTTTCGCATTTTCTACTACGATACGTTGGAGAGAAGGGAAACACTGTCGAGCCCCTTCGAAATCCGCTTTGGTACGTAAGTACGAGCCAAAGAGAAAAGGGAAGAAAGGGCGAGCGAAACGTCTCGAGCCATTTTCAGGATAAGGTGGGAGACGATTAGACTGAGATGCGAATAGAGAGAAAGATGGAAGAGGGAAGATGCGAAAGTTTCAAAAGGGTTCGTAAAGGGATAAAAAATATATATCTAGAATCTTGTATCTTTCCAGGTAATCTCGAGTGAAACGAGTATCAAACGCGAAGACGTAGGAAAGAGACGAAAGAACTTGGGAGCTTGCGAGAAAAACATTCTCAAGTGTCTCCTCTCGATTCTATTTCTCTTAACATACGTTTGAGGATCTCAAAATTTCTAAGAGGCGCATCAAATTTTAATTACGACGAATTTCTACCGCGAGGATTTTTTTAAATTGCTGACGCACATTGAAATGAAAACGAGTACGAATATTCAAGATTTAGAAACGCCGACGTTTCGACCTTGAATGATTTTTAATTACATTGAATAATTTTAACATTTATATTTTTCACGTTCGATATTAAATTATCGAACGTTGATCGAATCGATCGATAGCAATTAATCAAATCGATAGGAATGCGGCGGGAAAAATAACCGGAAGTAGCTCGTGTTTTGAAAAAGAAAAAATGAAGTGTAAGATATCAAAACAACCCCCCTAGAATTTTTATACGCTTCCCTCGATTTAACCTTCGGTATCGTTGTGAAAAGTCCTTCGAGATTATTCTTCCGGAAGAAAGCGAGATAAAGATATACGGCATATAGATGGTGGTTTTCCATGTTTGGACCCCGTCGGCGGTGGGACTTTCCTCTTGTGCACACATCCCAATGGAGGAAGAAACGTTGGGAGGGGTGCGAGAGTTCTGTGCGGATCTCTGTTAGGATTTAGTAGGGAGGAGGGGTATAGAAAGGAATACTATGGATTATCGGAGCACCGCGATTGCGGTGCTAGGAGTATCGTATAGGGCTTTTCCGCGGATAGAAGGACCCTCAACCTTCTCTACTATTCGATGGAAGAAGGAGAAGAAGCGACGAGGTGAGGAGGAGAAGGGAGGAGGCGACTGGTTGGCCCTCCTGGGAATTTAGGATTCAGGATTCGAGACGTGAGAGATGCATCGTATACGTTTATATAGGACACCGCCCGATGCTTTGGCAAAAGGATATGTATGTTGAGAGAGGAAGAGAGAGGGAGAGAGAGAGAGAGGGGACATAGAAATTCTCTCGTATCGACGTATACAGAGAGAGGAAAGCATGATAACGCTATAGTGAACCGAGTGAGAGAGCAAGGGAGAGAAAAGAGAGAGAGAGAGAGAAAGTTGCTTTGGAATTCTGTGCGAGAGAAGGATCTGTCTCGCGCGTTCTCATCTCGACTTCGTGTTTACCTTTCCCCAACCATTCCTATATGAGAAACCTCCCGTACTCGAAATTCTGTTGCTGTTGCATGCGAGTCGAGCTTAGCCATTGGGAGAAGTTTAGTGCGGATTTACGACCGTGAGTAGAGCCGGCATGGATCCTGTCGAGGAGAACGACGACGCCGACGATGATGACGGCGAGGACGAGCTTACGGCCTAATTGGTCATTCCAAGGCTGTTGAGCTTTCTTCGGGTTCCAACCTCGAGTCACGTCGACCTTACGCTCCTCGTATCATTCGGATTTTAAATTGTCCTTTTCCACTGACTATTTTCGTTCGTCGCAAATTATGCGACGCACGGGAAAAAACACGATGTAAGCAATTTCCATCGTAAAACAATTTTTTATTTTTATATCGTTTGACGTTCTTTATTTTATTTTTTCAGTGGGATAATTCACAGCGATTCGCAACAGGGAAGAATGAAAGGTTGGAACGAAACTGGGAAAATTATAATTCTAATGAACAAAAAAATAAAATTTCATCCGCGAGGCGGGTGGAATGTAAAATACGTTGGAACGTATTTTTCTCTGGGATTTTTCTTTTTGTTCCCCAGCGCTAAAAGAAATTACAACCTTTATGAGAAGTCGTTGCCGCGACTGCCAACTTAATGACATACGCAATGAAGGAAAAAAAGAAACGGAAATGAAAAAATAAGGATGAAACGAAAAAGGACATTTATATAAGAATTTTGTTTCCTCAAAGGCATTTATCGTAAATGCGACGCGATAACGTTGCGCGCAAGATAAAAGGGAGGACGAGCATATAGTTATAAAAATGGTTGAGCATTAAATTTGTTGCTGGTACGGTAGCGATACTGTTTATTCCGTTTCTGGAGCGGATATAACTTTCATATACAGTTCGTATCGTCTCTACTTTTCACGACAGCGCCACTTTCACCGCTCCTGCGAAACGCTGCGTAACCACTTTATCAGCACTTCGCCACTCCTTGTCCGCTGGTCTACCCGTCGACCATTACTAACTTGGGGCACGTACCACTGCACTTGGTCAAAAGATTTATCACGGTTAAATCTTTTGGGGTGAATGTTCATCGAATCGAAATAC
>JAPYZT010004357.1:0-10799 GCA_030522965.1 Tryphoninae sp. A BG-2022a | reverse complement strand
GTGTGTGTGTGTGTATGGTACGTATTTACATACATACACGGTCTGATGGATGTGAAGTTCTTCTTGAATATGCATGGGGTTCGCGGAGAGTCTCTCTGGAGCACACGCGAGGCTTCGATACGCCCGGCGGTGTCGGCCAAGCCTTCTCGACGTCGTCCTCTTCGTCGTCGTCGTGCAGCGCGTGTACGCGTTCACCGCAGAGAGACGAGAGAAGCAGCCAACAAGACAGCCAAGCAGTACCTGCTGCTGCTCCTGCCGCAGCTCCTGGCTGACGTGCCAGCTTACTCCGGCACGCTACATTTTACGAGACCGGATCGCTGTCTCTCGAGCTCAACGATCCTTCGAGTTCTCTACCGTGGAGGGAACCCTCTCTTTCTCTCTCTCTCTCTCTCTCTCTCTCTCTCTCTCTCTCTCTCTCTCCCGTTGATCTCGTAGGGACATCGATCTATCGATCAGCCCAACCCTCCGCGAGAGGCCTTTACCGCGTGTATGCAGATCGGGTAACGTTCGGAAAGCGCGCATTGTCACGCTGCGAGTTTCGAACGAGAAGATTGATACACGCGGGTCTTTTCATTCTGTAAACCATATGCTGTGTTACAGGTAGCTCTTACCGCGCGGGCAAATATATTACTTCGGAGGAAACTACGAAAAATTTCTTGTCCGAAACAAAAATGGACGACGGAAATTTCGAAATTTTTTTAAATCACTCTCTACGTCTTGGTACAGAAAATAACGAGAAAAATTTCATCGATTCGAATAGATCGAAATATTTTTTCGTAATCCTATCCATTAGAAAGTTCAAATGCTCGATTTCCCAACGAAATTAGTTCACGATGAGCAACTATAATAACGATTTCTAAACGCTTCGGGACTTGGCCCATTCGATTCCTGAGGTAGACATTATGAAAAACTTTCGATCGTTCAACGATCCTCGCTATCGCAAATATCAACGCACAATACAGCATTCCTACGAAAAACAGGCTCGAGCGAGACGTATCTCGCACGTCGCACGATGTGAGTAACACGCTCGTACGAAACGCTCATAGTCGTTCGAGATAGGCGTCCGCGAAGTCGAGAGAGTGGCAAATATGCTTATATAAATCCATCGCCGCCCCGTGAAGTACGACTCATAGCACATTAAACCAGGATTTAGAGTCGGGCCGCGCGTCTTCAAGGACTGTGAGCAAACCCCTCGCCGCTCACTCTCACATTTCTCTATCTCTCCCTCTCTCCCACTCCTTCATTTTGCATAGTTCGAAAACGCGAATCTTTCGCGATGTTAAATTTCCCCTCCATCACAGTCTCCTCCCTGCGGTAACTACACAAACTTAGAGCTACGTACGTATTCGTATCGAAGGATCGAATAGCGCAGCGATTAAAATAGTGAAAGACAGAATATTTAGATAATGCAAGCATTGTTGGCCTCCCAAGAGACTTGACCCACCGGTCAAGTCTCCACGCATACACATATCTATATATATATATATATATGTAACGCTCAAAGTTGTTGTTGTTATTGTTTTATTATCTGTGACTTCCATTGATGAAAGAACATTCGGATCGCTGACGAGGAGAGACTCTAGGATATCCCTGGTTTCGTATACGTATACTTTTCTCTCGATATGCTCGAGCGCGGCACGAGACCTTCCCGGGGCTGTTGCACGTCACGTGCTCGCAGTCGGCGGTCTCCGCATCGTCACGAGACTAAAAGATCGAGAGACACTAACTCTCTCGCGTCTCCCTCTCCTTCCCTCCCTACGTCTCTTTTTCTTTCTGTCTTTTGTCGAATCTCAAAAGGGAATCTCTCTTTCTCTCGTATAAACGAGCAGTTGGGGCACACGCGTCTCATTTTCTACCCGTGGATCCGTAACCGAGGTACTTGATGAGTCACTCGAAGGTGTCGAAGGAATTTACCGCGGTCACGTCTTTTCCCGGTTCTCTTTTATCGCGTTTCTCATTCTCTGGTAGAATAATTACTTACGCAAAATAAATTGATGGATTTTTAATTCCGAATTACTCGTAATACGCGGTGGTCGATTAAATGGGCAATTACGATTGAGATCGATCGAACTTTTGGTACGAGGAAGAAATAATTGGGGAGAGAGAGAGAGAGAGAGAGAGAATGCCTCGCGCTTAATAATGTCGCCCTCGGTGCGCGTTGAAAGTTAATAAGCTTCGATCGCGCGAGCAGGACAGAGAGAGAAAGAGCAGTTTATCGAGCTTAAAGATCGCGCACTCGCAAGCCCATTTATCGTGTAAATCGTGGACCGTACGGGCGAAGCTACAACGACGATCGTAAAGAAAAAAAGTCTTTCGAGTTTGATTTACGAGCTCGGTCTCTTCACCTCTCTCATTCTCCCTCTCCCTCTCGATCCTCCCGAGTCTCCTCTCCGTCGTATCTTTTTTATTGTTGCCGTTCTTCTTTCCCTCGAATTCTCACTACTCTTTACTCGTGTCTACATTGGCACCCGTTACAATACGTCATACGCACGTCAACTGCATAATTACAGTTATATTCAGACCGGATGGAAAGCCGAGATTCGCGAGATCGAAGACCGTAAGAGAGAGAAAAAGCGACAAGAACGAACCATGGCTCGTTCGCTCGAGGGCAAAAATCACGAATCGCTTTTTCATGCTCTTCTTTTTCCTTCGCGCAATTTTTTACCTCGTATTTCACATCCTCGTAACGCATTTGTAGTCAATACCGGATGGTGATCATGCATATATGCCCCGTCGAATCGGGATCGCAAGGATCGTAATCGGGATAAAAAATCTTTCGCTCGTCAGCCGTGCGCCACTCGCGCGCCGGAGAAACGAGGGAGATCGTTGGAGGGGCCGTGAGTGAGAGACCCTTGAAACGTGGGAAGCACGAAAGCGAGGCCGCACACCAAGAAAAACGTCTGGGATATTGCCTTTTTGAGAAAAACTCCATAATCTCGATACATCGGTAATAAGTGACGCGGCGCGTTGTAGCAGCTCGTAGCTATCCGCGCCTGAAACTATTCACCGAGACTGAGTACGCAGCCTTGAGCGACCTGCAGCTAATAGCGTTGCGTATATATATATCTATCTACGAGTATATATGAAAATTGTATTTTGCAATGTAACGTATCTGCCTCGCTCACATATATATATATATATATATGTCAAGTACGGGAGCCTATATGGCACAGCAGCGACGTTCTCCATCGTTTTCCCTTCAAGGGGCGCGCGGAAGGGGACAGACAAATCTATGAATAACGCAGAGAAATAGAAATGACGTGGGCCAGATAGATCGATAGAGAACTTCGCAGGCTTTTGCGCTCACTTTCGACTTCGATTGTTGTCTATCGTTTGCTTTTTCTGTTTCTTTTTTCATATATATATATATATTTCATATCTTTCGCACAGTGGGTATTATCGATATTTATATACACGATTGGCGAATGTGGATAAGTAAACTAATAAAGTATTCCTCGTTGTTCGATCGCCGTGGAATTTCCGAGAAACGGAACGCGCGAGAACAACGACTTACGGGAGTAATTGTTGTCTTTATTGTAGCACGAGAACGTGTCGATAGCGGCGGCGAGTTTATGTGTAAAACTTCGTAGGCGCAAAACGCACGAGATCCCGTCTCGTGTAAGACAAGCCGTGGACACGCGTTACGTATAACGACTAATACGAGTCCCTACACTTTTCACATTTCGTTTCTCGCGAAGCTCGGGATACGACGCGTATACGACGGCTATTTTATGCGAGTTACCGCAATAGTCGGTGGATAATTAATTAAACGATTAATTCGCCGGGAACTCGCATCGGTGCATTGGCTCTCGTCCCGCGCATGCGCGGATGTGAGAGTGTACGAGTCTAACTCGCGCCTGCCCACCCCTCACGTGATAACGCTGCCTTTTAAGGATTAACGAAGTCTGGCGCAACTATACATGTATTACCGCAGGCGCGAGAGTGCGCCCAAGAGCCTGATAGAAAAGCCGCGAGAGATCTCAACAAGATATATATATATATATATATATATATATATATATATGCACGTAGGAGATAGACGGAAAGACAGGCGGACTCGTTACGGTCCTCCCGGAATAGACGCGGTAATTAAAATAGGAATATCGATGCTGGTTGTGCGCGGTAAAGAAACGCTCGTTCCATGATCTACCGCGAACGGTAGAAGCCGAACGATAAATTACTTTTCGTTTTATTTTCGGCGTTATTTATGAAGAAATATTGATAAATAAAAAGGCGATATTAAAAGAATATATTCGTAATAATAAATATAACGATTATTGCCGGTCTCGGGTATAAAAAAGAAAATGAAAGAAAAACGAAATTCGTTAATAAAATTCATATTTCGAGCTGCCGGAAGCATCGTGGAAAGTAGCCTCGATGATTGATATTTTCGTTAGTTCATTCGTTGATAATTGGTCGAAACTTTAATTGACATCCGTTTGGGCAAAATGCAATTAGATTGATATTGAAAGTTTGCCAATTACCGACCGTATACGGTGAAACACTTACATCCCTAAGTGTCAGCGAATGTTCGACTGTCTATATACATTTATATACGACACGCAAAACGCAACGAGACCTTTCTCTCCCGCTTATTGTTTCACCGCGTTATGCTCGCTGTTATTCTCGCCCGGTGCATATCGCGACGTTCCCCCCTTCCTCCACCGTATACATTTTATTCCTCTCCTGCAACACGTACGAAGTTAACGACATCGCTTAGCCTTATTTGCAACGCGGTTATCGGGTGCCCTCCGGTTCGAAAAACTCACGGATGTACGAGAGAGAGACGAAGAGAAAGAGGGAGAGAGGGAGAGCTTTTATAACGCGGAGGCGCGTCTCGTCGCTTGTGTTGCACGCAACCCGACAATAACGATAAAATGTATCTCAACTTCGCATATATTCTACATATATGTATATACACAACATGGTACACCTACTTCCGTCACTTTCACTCCGCAATTTTATTACACGCTCCTGATAATTTAAACCACGGGACGAATAACTAATCGCTTCGTTTCGACGCACTCGTTCGATTCCCCTCGAACGACGCAGCGTTCATCCCGTGCGACGACATATAAGTCGCGCCATACGTATGCGCGCTTCGCTCTCGTTGCATTCATTATTTTTATGAATTTTCATGAAGCTCGTTGGGCTCGCGCCGACACGCGAGATTCGCATCGCTCACGCGTCATCGGATATAACCGAAAAAAGTCTTCATCGTCTTGGAGATGAAATAAAGAAAGGAAAAAGAAAGAAAATTTGTTGTACGACGTATCACCTGCGAGCTCGTATACCAAACGCATATATTATATCTGTGCTATATATTACGTCTGCGCGGTGAGAGAGGGAGAGAGATTCTTTCTCTCTCGCGCTAACCCGGGACGTGCGAGTTCTTCGATCACGTCGCTTTTCGTTTTCTCCCCGTCTCGATCAACCCTCCCACCCTTCCGCCATCTCTCCCTCTCTCTCTCTCTCTATCACTATCTTTTCCCTCATAAAGCCCGACTATACTCGAATATCTTCCGGGTGTGTAATGCGAACGTGTATTATCCGTGTGAGCGCGCGCCGCCATATGAAAACCAACGGTTAGCTTATACAGCGGCGAGAGAGGGAGAGAGAGAGGGGCGGGAGAGGGCTCGGAGAGACTAAGAGGGCAGCCCATCACGTAAGGTCACCGGAAGAGGTCGAAAGGGATTATCGGTTGCCAAGTGATTTGTTGGCTCAACGCGAGAGTCTTGCATAGGAGAGAATCCTTCCTCTCTCCCTCTCTCACTTCTTCTCTCTCGCGATACGTGAAGATTTTTCATGACTAACGCGAAGAGAAGAGGCATGGATCATCGTCGAAGAGGAGAGAAGATCGAAGAGAGCGAGAGACTCGAACAAAGTGATTTAGATATTACGGATAATAGATATCTGTGGGATGAACGATGAACGTTTAAACGGGATGAGAGAGAGAGAGAGAGGAGCTCGATGATCGTGCGGAGGACGAGCGAGATGGCGGACGCCGAGAAATAAAGAATGGATTCGAGAGAAAAGAAGCAAAACACTTCCGGTCCTGAAACACGTAATCTCGTAACCCCTCCATCCTTCTCTCCCTCCCTCCTCCGTACGACTAACCAGATCTACAATTTGCCCTAATTAGTGGTTTATTACGAAAAAATAAACGTAACAAAAACTTATCTAGGCCCGGTGCTTCGGGTAGGATGTGCTTCGCCAAGAAAATCGTGGTAGAAAGCCCAACAGAGAGCCAAGACCGTTAATGACTAGTGTTTAAAAAGCCATCGACCTCATCTCTTCACGACCCACGGATACAATACGTATACGTATATATATAAGCCATATTCACGTAGACAGACACATACACACAAGCATGTACCTACTATGTATATAACTGTAACAACCTATGTACAGCAGAAGAGAATAATTAATTAGTAAAAGGCTGCCCTGTGATCCTCGAGACCGCGAATGGACCACTTTCACTGAACTCTCCCGTTCAAGCATATATATATATATATAAATATATATAAATGTATACATATGTATACATAAGTTGGTCATCGAACGTCCAATTCTAACGAATGAAATCATCCCGGGCGATAATTTCGTTCCGATAAAGCCCGACGGATTATAGTTGCAAAATATATATGTATGACGAAAGCGTTGTGTTGCACTCAGCCATTTGTACCTCCAATTACCGGTTGCTCAAGTAACAAGTCGTAAATAACGTTTAACTCGTTGACGAGTGTTACGAATTTATGACTATTCTCGGTACTTCCTATTCGCATTCGTTGCACGAATGACAATTACCCGAAACATTTGGAATCCTCGATAATATAACGCGAAACGTTATTCGTACTCGTCGAAATTACGGGGTCGTCAAAATTTAACTGGAAATCAATGCCGATGAGAATTTTCCATCGTTCGAGGAAGAATAAATTGTTACCGTTGTATTATCCCGACTCCCAAGTTTCGTACAACATTAGTCAATCTGTGCGGTTCTTTACCGCATGTTCGAACCGAACCAATTTCTCACGCACTGGACAACACTCTCGCCGCCTAAACCGCTAATTAATTACCCGGCAGCCAATATTGCACACCTCGTTAGCCAAATGAAATACTCTCCGACTCTCCTTTTTCTATATCGCACTGTATAAGTTCTTTTTTCTATACGTATATGCAACATACCAATACTTTATTGCGCGCATGCGCAATATAACATATGTAACATATACATGTGTGTATATATTTCGACGAGTCCGTTCGCTCGAGCTACCGCAGTCTTCTCGTAGCTCTATATATAATACTGCCGGGATTTGCTCCACGTAAACTATTTACTCTCGCATATTGCACAAGCTCTCGTATCAAAGAGAGCAAGTGATATATATACGCGTATGTATATGCATGTTGGCATAGGGTCTACATATATATGTAGCGATAGTTAATACCACAGGGACGAGAGAGCACCTTCGCACAAAGCCCAGGTACCCGGGTAGCGGCCCGATCCACTCGAGCCGTACACGGCTACCGGCAATAAAAACGCACCGCGTATACGAGAAACGTGGCGTGCGCGCTCGCCCAGCTGGACCGCGCGCTTGTGACCATCAGCTTCGATCTTTTTCTCTATCTCTCTTTCTCCTATAAAGACTTTAACAAATTCGTTCGACTATCGTAAGACCGCGCGCAGGGACAGGGAACGAGACGCGCGTGCGCAACGCTCGAGCGCCCCCATTCGCTTCGAACGAATCAAATTTCATACGAAAATAACGGTCCGGTGACTTAACGGTTTTTCACTCGTGGTAAACTGAAATATGAAAAATCGTGAAAATCAGGAAAAGCTCGATCGAGACACGTTCGATTCTACCTGCTGCAAATATTAATGTATAGTTATAATATTTCCCACGTACGGTTGTACCGTTCGAGGACACCGCTGTGCGTGAAGAATCGATAAATATATATATATATATTTTAGCAACATTCGTACGTATCGACGGAACTCGTATAACGAACACCGCTCGGCCTACAACCTCTCGGTCCAGGATAAAACACAAAGTTAGATCGATCTCGAAGAGTCCTGTATGTGCGTAGTAGTCACGGATCCATACGGCTCGCGCGCGCTCCCTCTCTCCCTCTCTCTCTCTCTCTCTTTCCCTCTCGTGCGGTGAAGTTCAACTTCTGTCTTTGGAGATAATGGCAGCTGCATCTCTCGCTCCGCTCGATGCACCTCTCGATCGTTCCGCGCGTCCATTGCGGGGCGTAGAAGGTACGGTCCTCTTCGGACCACTATATCGATGGATAAACTATATACGACTTAAACACGCGTATATACCTGTATAGTATCACGCATACACGTGTACTACGAGAGTCGTCGGAGTTGGACCGCGTTACACGAAGCCCTCTCGTGTTTCAGTGTACGGTGCCGTACGTCTATGTATATACAGTCTTTGTACGCCTCGTTATGCAGTCCGATACGTCCTGTTCGCAGATGCAACGAGGTAGTGGTGGTACGGAAAGTCCGAGCAGGCTCGCTGCGACCGAACTGTTTTGGCGTTATTGCACGTAGTCTTGGATAGCGTGTACACTCAGTGAGAGAGAGAGAGAGAGAGAGAGAGAGAGAGCCATGCGGACATCGTACCGAGTATCGGCATCGCGAATCACGATGGGAGAATCGCCTCTTAAGCTTTTCTTTTTCTTCGTATTCTTCCTTGTTTGATTTTCTTCTTTCTCAAAACTACTCGAGATTGTTTATTCTTTTTTGTTTTCGTTCCGTGTTTTGTTTTCCTTATTCCTTTATTATCGGTACAATACCGCGCGCGAGACGAAGACTACGCGAGGATCAGCATGTAAGAGTCGTGTAACGCGCGCGCGCGAATTCGATTACTTTTACCTCCCGTGCGTTTTGCGTTACGTCGTTTCCTACGATAGACGAAACACTCACGGCGCAATGCTCCCTTTTGCATTTATGTATGTCGAGAATATATCGAAGGATCGTCTAGAGCTATATTCATATATGTCACTATCTCAATGCGGAATTGGATTATTTGTTCGAGTCGTTCGAGATAATTAATGATAACTGTATATATTCCTTGGCGGATCGGTACATATCCATACACAGAATCAAGATATCTCGTTATATGTATATATATGTATATAATATTGCCTATATATATATATATATATATATATATATACATAATATTGCCCCCATATTATATATTAATATATTATATATTCAAATTATGTATTATTATATTATAGGTATATGTTATTATATTAATATTATTTATATTATATAGATGTATATTTATATGGATGTAACGTTGAATAAAACGTTGAATTTATTCGATCGACTCGATAACCTTATCAATATCGTAAAATAGATTTTCCTACGAAATTTCATAATTTTCGTTGATAATTACGTAGTCCGCTGGTGCGTTTCGTGGGATATTGCGTAATTCAAGAAGTCCGCAGAGAACGAGAATATATAGAGGTAGAATAATTCCAATGTGAAATACGATCGGTAAATATTACTCTCGGCTTCTCTCGTCATCTTTCTCACTCTCTATCAACGTACGAGGTTTATCGCTTGATAATTGCGGACCGGCAAAAACCTCTTGGCTCACGATGAATCTTCGTGTATCCAAGCTCGTGATGAGACACGTCGTGTGTGTCTGTCGCACGCGGAAACGAGAGCGCAAGCGCGATGCACAAAACTTTCACGCGTACGTTCGAGCGATATTATAGGATACGAATCGTCGCCCTGGAGCTTTCCTTCTCGTTCTTACGAGTAGCGTATGCGCATTATTATATTATACGCGAATATTCTCGAGAGAACGAATAAAAGAGAGAGAGAGAGAGAAAGAGAGAACGATCGAACGGTGGTGAGATGCCCCGTGGCGTTATGCGCGCGTTACGAGAAACGCGTCGTACTCTCTAGTGTACACTTTGCAGCATCTCGTTCTTTTTTTTTTCTCTCCCTCGGTCGAGGGATATAACGCTCGGGCGCGAATGCCGTTAGAGTTTTACGAGGTTAATGCGGTCCCTGTGCGCTCGTCGCTCTTTCTCGCGGAGTAGCGCAAGCTGATGTACGTACGAGAGACCTCATCTCTCCCCCTCTCTTCCACGCTCTCTTCATGAGAGGCAGAGAGATCATCGCAACATCGCGCGCACGTAACCCCTCTGGCTTGATGAATTATAAGTCCCGATAAGGTCGCGCGCGTTAATTTATTATCCCTGTAATCGCCACTTCCACTCGTCTTCCTTTCTGTTTTCTTTTTCTCTTTCTCTCTCGCTTCTTTTTTCTCTTTCTTTCCCGTTTCCTTTTCCCTCTTACCGTTCCCGTCCGTCTCCCGAGGAACAAGAGTCTCTCGGATTCTCGCGAACGCGTTGGGCGCTGCGTGGAGATCACTGCACTCTCTCTCTCTCTCTCTCTCTCTCTCTCTCTCTCTCTCTCTCTCTCTTCCCTCCCTCCCAGGACTCTCGTATGTGTATTTTTTATACACGTGAAAAATAGGGAAATTTATTTGTAGCCGAGGCCAGATAAAACAAACATACGAACACGTGCGCGGGTCAAACGCTTTGCGTGACATATATATACAGGTATAATGCGATAAGCTCTACGAAGCGAGGTTCAAAGAACGAGAGAGAGGGAAGATGTTCCGTCGCGTAGCTAAATTACTTTATTTCACATATTTCGATGAGCTACGCACGGAACGGTATATTTTAATGGCTCAAATGGTTCTGAAATTTATTCATGTTTCATGCCATATTGTAAGGTTAAGGATTATTTTTCTTTAGAATTT
>JAPYZT010004356.1:0-24445 GCA_030522965.1 Tryphoninae sp. A BG-2022a | reverse complement strand
TATATCAATCACTTAACTCACAAATTATACGAAAAATATATTTATTGTTTTTAAAAAATTAAATTTCAATTAAATAAAATATTGTAACAATTAATACAATTTTATACTCGATCTCCTTTCTGGACGAAAAATTCTTAAATCGATACAAACAAGCACATCAATCACTTAACTCGACGAAATTTTGTTTATTTATCGAAATTTATTATTATCGCAATATTATTGTTAACATCGCGAACGAGTAGCAATTTCGTGAAATGCAACAAACAATTTCCCACTCTCGCACACGTGGCACCTGACATATTTCGTATGTGGGGGTCAGTATGGTATATAATATATAAAGTACACCGAGTGCTGGGTATATTTATGTGCCGGCTGGTGTGACGTACGTCATAACGCCATCTCACCCACGTGGGAGTGCTACACAACCCAGCTCCGCCACCCGGCAACATCCCCCGCGTCACTCTTCCTACAATTTTTGATTGCACCGCGTCTCAACACCCACCGTTTCTCAACCGCTCAGTTATACAGGGTTATTCATAACCGAGCGACAGTGACGTTATCTACACTTTAAAAAATCGAAATGTCTTTTTTAAAACCAAATTTCGCGTTGAATAATCGACAAAAGTTTCGTGCGAATACAACAAATTTTACAATGACGTATTTATTTCCAGGGGGTTATTTTTCATCGCGTACTACTAACATATCGTATCTACTTTATTTTCACAAAATATTTGCAGAGTTGTATTTTTTTATATTTTTTAGTTCAGTCAAAAATTAATTAATATCTCTTTTTATCGAATGATAAGGTGTATGAGAACATTCTAGTATCGGAGATATATACTTTGTAGTTGTTATTCCGCGGGGGTTGTCACGATACAACGTGAACATCGCGACGTCAATTCCCCGTTGGTTAATTTTGTTCCATTCTTGCTTTTGTCCCTGGCCTCTTTTTCTCTATATTTATTCTTTTTCTTACATTTATCCATGCGATAGCAATGGATCTTGCTGTCATATTTCGCTCAATTTTTGGAGTAAAATATTTCGTCGTCACATTTTTTTTTTTGGTTTCCAGTTCAATGTTTTACGAACTGTCTACGAACGTCGGAATGCGTAATTTAGCACGTCGTTAGACAAAAAGTATCGAGCGAACGGAGACTCGAGGTTGTTCGATATAACCGTGCGAAGTTAACTCGTGAATTCACAATACGAGGGGGATATCTCAACCTCACCACCGCGCGTTAGAATGGATGCACCGATCCGATCGAACGGAACGGAATTAAACCAATCTCGGTGCGGAGGATTTAAATAATTAAAATAAACTATGTGTGATATATCCATTGAAGAGTTTTGCGTGCGAGTACCGTTGAGAAAATACGAGAGATTCCGCTTCTCCTTCATCCCTCGAGATTACCTACCGTTACCACTCTCGAGATTCCGGTCGAAGAATGTTCCTGGACGATGAACCGTTTTTCCGATTCGCGGAATAATTTGCTAGCGGTTCTTTCCTATTTCTTGAGATTCTCGATTCAATTCTCAGAGTTCGAATAATCAAGAATTATTACAAAATTCAGTTTACTTTCGATCGCACATTTTTCCTTTAAATCGCACTTCTCTCGTGGCGAAATATCGAGAATCAATTACGACGATGCAGATCGCTCCGTTATTTCTTAAAAAGGTTAATATTATATTTTTATAAAATAATTGCAATAATATTCGACAAGGATTTGGGAATTTGGGTGCGATATGTCACGTTGAAATAATTTGAATTAAATTTATCAAACTGTAACGATTGACCCTTTTTCTGAAATTTGCTGGATAATAAAAATATCAGTTTTTTTCATATTTAATACGAATATTGGTTGAGTCGATAATTTTCCAATTTTGTTCTCGTCGTGACCGTCGTTATCGCGCGACGACGTAACTTTGTTAACGTTTCAACGAGCACTTTAACTAGGTCCGCCGTTATCAATTACTTTTATCAAGGATTTGCGATTCGTTTATCCAATAATAAAGGAAGAGACGGGGCGCGATTCGCGGTTTTTTCCTTTTCGATGGGCGTCTCAGCCGGCACGGGAGCTTTATATTTTCACCGGATCGGCGAGCGATAAGGAATGGCGAAGAGCAGGGAGGAGGAGGGGGGGGGGGGAGAGGGCAAAGCAACGACGACGTGGAAGGAAAGGAAGCCGCTTCGGATCGTTCGTCGTTTTAATTTAATTTTTCTTTCCCCTGGAAAGAGTCGGGCCGCTGGCTCAGTCGATTTCCACTGATGGATGGATAAAAATTACTCTCGGCACTCCCCCACATCCGGTTGAATATAATTCTATTTGAAATCCATCCGAGACGGATTGAATTAAAAGGTCGAAAAGCTCGAGCTTGATGCAAAAAAGCATATTCGTATATTGATTGACTTACATTTATTACACACACACACACACACGCACATACACAAATACATATACAAAACCACACATACACATAAATTCTAAATGAATTACTCATCGAAATGGGATATAAGAGAAAATTGGCAAAACGACAAAGGGACCAGTTGTATTTCGACAAATTAAGCAATAAAATAAAGTACCAATGGGAAATGACATAGTCGACGGGTACACCGGAAGAACGTTACCTTCTGGAATATATCCCGACAGATACGAAGTGAATGAAATAGTAAATTTATTCTATTATCTTGAGATCTCAACGAGACGTAAGAGAAAAAGAGAGAAAAAGGGAGAAAGAGAGAGAGGGGAAGAACGAACGATACGGGTGACAAGGGTGTTATCTGGACTATCTCCACATTCCCTTGGCTCGAACCGCTCGAGTATTTTCCGGAGATCCTCAATTTTCTCAGAGTGTGTATAAACATATACAGAGTATGGTGATTTCGCGTGTGTTCCCTTAAGAAAATGCAGATATCTTTTTCAAACCCCTACTTTTTTTTGGTCTGAATCACGGGGAAGGAGAAAAAAACTCTCGCTGGGACATCCCCGAAGACGTTACCAGACGCGCTATCTCGGACTCGTTAAAAATCCTTCGAGACTCGTAAAGATTTTCCGTATTTTGGTTCCAAAAGTCTGCGGAGTGTCAGCCCTCGGATAGCAAAGTCGAGTATTGTTCGGATGAAAAATATTTTTAGAAAATCATAGAAAATGTTTTCATGATAAATCAATTATTAGGAAAGATATAAAAATTTCAATTATTTTTCGAAAAACAATTTTCTCGATATTTGAAAATTTACTCCTTAAGGATTTTCTCACTTGCAAAGTTTTCCCCTTTCGGTGATTCCCGAACGACTTTAAATATATATATTTAATTATTTTTCTAAGGAACGTGGGTCACGTAGTCCACCTCTGGATGAAAGGAGGCAAGTTATCTTTTCGACCTAAGCATCGTTCGATGCTGATAAAAGGAAAGTTTTAAGCCTAGGGAATTATAACGACGAAAGGCTTATAAGAGGAAAGTAAAAAAAATCTGCTATTAACTTGTCTTCGCAGCTCGACGGCTGTTGGTCGACAGTTTTTGCAACAGGAAATGAGGGTGAGTATGGCGAAGGAAGAGGAGAAGGAGAAAGAGGTACGAAGAACGAGACTGACGAGAAGTAAAATGGATACTAGCGAGGAGGAAGGTTCTTCCTGGTATGAAAGAGTGTGAAAGAATAGAAAAAATGTATATAAAGACGTCGAGGGGAGGTGAGGGGGATGAAAGGCAGACCAGGGCTCCATAGACTATGTATCTCTATATATACGTCGTAAGAAATCTCTCAACGAAGCTTCGATGGAAGGAGAAAACAAAGGGTCTGTAATTTCAAATCTCTCTCTCTCTCTCTCTCTCTCTCTCTCTCTCTCTCTCTCCCTCTCTCTCTCTCTCTCTCTCTCTCTCTCTCTCTCTCTCTCTCTCTCTCTCTCTCTTTTGACACGTAATTATTCCACCCCTTGTTGTTTCCCATAAAGTGGTAACGAGTGCTACGTTGCCAACGATATTGCATCTCTTAGGTCATCCCCCTTGAGTGCCAAGGGGTGAGTGAACGCAGATCCTTTTCCTATTCCAAGAAAAATATGCTCAGCTTGACAAAATTTAAGAAAAGAATTCTCAGACAAGAGAAAATGACGTTACTTGTTTATTTCTCCCCAGGGATCCTAGGGTTCTCATGTCAAATGGCAATTTACGAAATTGTGCACTCGAGGGTTGTCGATACCTGAACTAAATTCTTCCGATGAGCGATCGAGAATTCATTTATTTTTTGCTAGGGACATTCATTCATGACGATGATGACAGATTACTAATTCTCGAATGAAATAAGGTTATCATTTAGCATTAAATAATCGCTCTCGTACGTGTCTTCAACTGTTAATAATTAATATTTCGCGATATTTATTTCATGACATAAATTCCATTCGTCATAATAAATTTTTAACGAGGTAAATTTTCGGGGTAATTAAAGATTCGCAAGCCTGAACCTGATTACGAACGTCATATATCATCCACACTTTTTGGTCGAACTTTAACTACCCCTAAATCGAGGGGGTGAAAAAGAAAGTCGTTATCCCATATGACTGTCGCCACGCCGTCCTCTCTCGCCCTTTCTCGTTCTCTCAATGGTCATCTGGTCAGTACCAATGGCAAGAAAGATCTGAAAACTGCTGAAGAATTTCTTTGGGTATCCACGGTAAGAAATGACAAAGCCGGAATGTGATCCAATTTATTTAGTTTTTTTCGAGCAATGCACTTCTCCGGATCTAGTTAAAGTGGTACGAGGGCAAGCGTACGAGGGATGGATTTCGCGGATGTAGTCGCGCGCACTATACTATGGAGACCCATCACTAAAATGATCCTGGCACATTGGACAAACGGACACCGTACTCGATCGGTTCAATTCGTCAGAAACGAGGTGGAGTGAAGTTCGATTTCACGAAAGCCCGGGACGAGAGAAGACCGACGTAGCTCCGAGACCCTTCCGGCTCCGTGGTTTACCCCTTAACCTCTTGCTTTTTCATCCGGTATTTCGCTCTCTCACATTCTCTATCTTCCTCTCTCGCTCTTCTAACGTTTGCGAACAATGAGCTCACCAACCAACCCCCTAACGGTCCGTCTCTCGTGATCCTTTCATTTCCGGTTTTACGTCTCGTCTCGTTGCCACAGTGTATATACGCTGATGATAAAGACTTTTGAAACTCTCTTAGACGGGAAAGGGTGAACGAGAACAGGGAGATACGCAGAGTCCGGCATTACCTTTTCCTACTGCCCTGTGATGAACTCTTGAGTATATGAGAAAAAAAAACGCTGAGCACCCGGAGATTCGCCGTACCGAGAAGAATGACCTCGGGTCTCCGAGAACGCACTCATGGAACAATCGTCCAGTAAAAATGAAAGATCGAAATAACAGCCAACCAAATAATCGCTTTCACATTTTCATTCGTTCATTCCCTTTAACGCATTATTCACGAATTGTAAGCGTTCATTTATATTGCAATAAAAATGTAAAATCAACATATCGAAAATGAGGAAGTTATTATTGATAATTTTGATAATCTGCAAATCATTTTATTCGATTGATTGAAACAAATATGATTTTTTGTTGCTCTATAGGAACACGACAGATAGAATAAAAGATGTGAAAATCCGGAAATTTATTGAAATTGATTCATGATGAAAATGATACGTTCTATATACCGTTCCTCGGAAAATCTCACGGATACATAGTCATTGCTGATTCCAACAATTCCCGAGTAAATCGACTTTAATCCATACGAAGCATGTCCAATTGTCGCATACCGACGTACTCTGTGAACTAAACCAGATTTCCGTTCAAGGGATTTGAAAAATCCCTGTGCAACATCCTCGCTGCCTTAACGGTGCCGTTACAGTGACAAACGGACCTGTGGGATAGAGAGGCTGAAATGGAGGGGGGCGGCTCGGGTTTCGAGGACACACAGAGAGAACGATGTATATAAGTATATTTATACAAGGGAAGACCGAAATAGAATTTCCCTGGAAACGGGAATTGTCCCGTGCGACCGGGAACGCCATCGCAACATAGGAAGTTTAACCGGACAGGATGCGTTCAATGTCCCGAAAGGCTATCCGTCTCGATGCCGCGCTCCATATAACCCTTCTCACCCTCTCTCTCCCGCTTCCACCTTCTATCGCTCTATCTCTGTTTCTCCTTTGCTAGCATCTACCTTCGCACGACGATCCGCATAATACTGGAATAGAGCTATATCCTTTACAGTCGCAACACCCTTCAACTGCCACATGCACAATCAGTTACCGACCCTGATGCGCAAGTCATGCGTTCGCCCGACTCCGTTTCCATGTGTGTCGGAGCTAACGGAAATCCCTGGGTAGGTATATCACGTTACACTTGTACCTATCGCACGGACATTGACTCATCGGTACGTTTCTCAATGTTGTTAATTAATTTCTTTACAAAAAAATATTTAGTATGGATTAACCATCGAGTCGTCAACTTTGAATTGAATGAATTTATTTTTTGATAAATTTTTCATGAGATTATGATAAATCTGGATTTTTTTTAAAGGATAAAAAAGAATTCTTTCGTATTGCAACGTTAATTATAAATCACGATTAAAATAGGAGGAGCCAACTATTACGTTTAACCTCTCGATATTTCCGATCGCTTTATCGCGGATTTTCTTTTTTTTTACGTATAAAACGCCGGTGATCAGATCTTGTGTGTTTGTGTGTACACACATACAGGTTATTGGAGATTCTGCAAGCTGAGAAGCTGCCGAAGTATCTTATAAAAGACTTATTTACGATAAACTGGCTTTGGAACACGAGACGTATAAACCGTGAAACGTCCACCGGAAATGACGCTGAACTTCGGTAATCCAATATACTGTATACACATGGCAACTCTCAACTGGTGTTTATCAACCACCCACTAAAGATTTCTCCAGGTGTGATTTCCTCCTGTAACTTCCGGCCCGGTGAGAATTCTGGGCTCTGTCTGATTTATGTGTACCTAGGTTAGTTATATTTACGAGTGTACGAACGACCGATCGTGCAATCGATCCCTCCTCCGTTCAGCATCTCGCATCTTGGTCCTAGTACTTCGAACGCAAGCCTACTCTCTCGTGGGGCATCGGCAAAGTTTAGTCATAGGTACACAATGTATATATATATATATATATATATATATATATATATGTTTATCATCAAAATTAATTAACCCTTAGTGACTTCAATCCCTTCGTAACTTTATATAAATATAGTAATACAGGAGTTAAATTTATTAGAGGTCATTGAATTTATTTGATTTTTAATAAATTGATATTAAATTATACTTAAACAATAAATTATAAAAATATATTAAAATTATATAAATTAATTAATTATATAAATTGTGTATAGGAGAACAGCGGGGTCCTTTAATACACAGGAGAATATCGCGACGAGGATGAAGAGCTTTTGCTCTCACACGAATGAACCATCAACCGTGACAAGAAAGTCGATAATTTCGTCTTGTTTTCCTCTCACGTTTGACAGCCCTTCGATCTGCGTCAACAAGCTAGCTTACTCTTATCGCTGTACCGAAACCCATGAATTCTTTAGTCACCATAAACGCAAGTTTTATAACAACAACGCGAGGCTAAGTTACAAAATTCAATTCTTCATTTTTTTATTAAGTTTTCTGACAATAGACGTTTAGCCCTTCGCGATTATTTATTAGTTTAACTTCTCTAAAAAAAATGCATAAGATACATTTCGACACTGTTCAATAAAGATCGGATGCGCGCGCAGCTTTTCCCTGAGGGAGCGGTAAAAGGCGGGTTGTTTGAATCTTGATCCGTTTGATCGTTTCATATTTATTTCAAGCGCATTATCGACGACAATAAAGTAACATCGTTGAAACAATAAATATTGTAGAATCGATCATTTATTATTAAGTATGTTTCCAATATTAAAAAATAAACATTCCAATTTATAATAATGTTATCGTGTAATCATTTTTAGCAATCCCTCATTCGAACAGTTGAGACTCTCCGCCTGAATTCCCCAAAGTAACTTCGTCCCAAATGTCATATACTAACAGCAAATAACCGTAGGTCAAGCTACATTCGTGCACCTACTCCATATATTCCATTACGTGCTGAAAGCTGCTCGTATCGCGTCTCGAACGAACGTCGTAAGTTTCCTCCGTGTGTTTGTTCACTATAGTTTTCGTAATTTTACCGTTCGAAGTGCTCCGGAAAGGCGAGGGGCAATGTATAAGGCAAGCTTTACTGGTCATTCGAATTGTAAAAAGCTTCGTGGATATAGCAGCTTGGTCGCTATCAAGAAGAGAAGAGAGAGCGAACGACATAAGAAACAGTAGTGACCGAGTAACTTACCGTAGACACAAAGGGCCTCTTCGACTCTTACAACACTCAACTACATAAATATATGTATACGGAGTAAGAATTTTCTGCGGTCTATTCCTATACACATTTGCACTCAACGACAAAGTTGGAGATGGCCAATCGAGTACCTACGTGTGCAACTCGCTAAAAGTCTCTCTCTCGTTTCCCGAAGCGAATTAACCCTCTATTCACGATGCTCCATTCCTCGCTTACGACCGGCCTCTGGAACACGACGAAAGATGTCCGGGTTAAAAGGGCAAAAGGCTGGAGTGCGGATACGAAGGAAGAGTGTTATTATGCCGACGTGATGTGGCAACGTTCTATGGCTAAGGGATGCATTTCGTCCTCGAACCAACAGGTTTTTTTACGTAGGAACATTTCGAGAGGAAGAAGAAAGAGAAGGTTTAAAATAAAAAAAAAAGAGAGTCTGGACATTGTGGGCGTGTGATCCAATTCTCGGCGCTCTTCGACTGTCTTTCTCTTTCTCTCTCCTTCTCTATCTTTCGCTCGTCCGAGGGTTGTTTTTTTTCAAGGTAGGGATTTAATCGGTCACAGGGAGGATTAACCCTGGGGTTTGTCGAGATCGATGCGTCGCGTATGTGTATATATGTGTGTATGTGCCTTTCTCTATATCTAGGCTCGATCGTGCTACGCTTTCACCGGCTGGTGTATATTTCCACACTCTCTGGATGACAGTCGCCCGGATACCAACCACGAAGAGACCACCCAAACTCGCGGATACGGGCACGATGGGGAGTTACCTCTCTCTCTCTCTCTCTCTCTCTCTCTCTCTCTCTCTCTCTCTCTCTCTCTCTCTCTCTCTCTCTCTCTCTCTCTCTCTCTCTCTCTCTCTCTGTCTTGCTGTCTATCTCTCCCTCTCATTATATATCAACACAGCTCTATCTTTCGGGTTAAGGTAACAAACACGAAAAAAACGTAGATACGAAGAATATACCCATGCACATACACACACACACATATACACATATATGGGGCATTCCACGTGAAATCGGATAACTTGTAACGTTTTCAGTACTAAAAGAAAAAAATTAAAAACAATCGAAGATGAAAAAGTTCTAAATTGTTCGATTTGACGTGGAATGCCCCATATATATTTTCTTTTTCGATGTACGATGCATATCCCTTTTAGAAGCATTCGGTATACCTGGCACGTTTAGCTCTCCTATTTCTCTATGAGATAAATTGAGGGGGTCGAAGAGCACAAAGAGCGGCCAACATTTTACAAGCGCAAAGGTTACCAACACACCCAGGTGGTCACAAATTTTCGTTTATGTGTATTTAGGTTTTTTTCATTTCTTTTCCACAAAAGAACGAACCTGTAAAAAGTAATTCTGGATACTGGATGGAGAACCTAGTCGAACGATCCACGCGATGAATAACAGAGTATATAATTTTATTCAACAAACAATAAACTATCCAATTTGGAGAATTGCGTCAAAAATCACTATTTTACTCGACTACAAAATCATCTTGTTCACATTGTATTGAAATCGTCGGCGTTATATCAAGGGTTGGTGATAGAGAACAGAGAATCGAGAGAAACTAACATAGACGCGAGCATGAGCTATAGAAATCCATAAACGCAGATTGGCATGGACGAATAGTGATACGAAATAATAGGGATAGCTGTAAATTGCGCTTATATGGAGAGACGACGAGTACAGGCGGAGAAATCATATAGTAAGCGTAATGCCGTTTCTCTTTCTATATATATAAATTTATATATATGAAGAGAGAGACAGAGAGAGAGAGAGAGAGAATTTCTACGTTGAATGGAGAACGACCGTGTACATTCGGTATATGCGAAAGCGAGACTCGAGTGGAACGTACGGTCGTTCGATCTACTGAGAGGTAATAATGTTGTGCTGATTGTGAGAGGCAATAATACGCAGATAACAGCTTCAGTCGGGTTGAAAACGTGGCTTGAGGCTTCTTCGTGCTGGTTCGATATGTCGACTGTACATATAAACCTTTGAATTTTCAAACATCCGTACTTCCAATATTACCGAATTCATATCCTTAATTCTCACAACGTAATTTCCACTATTGCGATCACCCGTAGTCTCGTTTTAAATGTTATATATAATTTACGAATATGGACCTGAATTGATTGTATGAATGAAGTTATTTAAACAATAATGTTTTTATAATGCACGAAAATAAGTCGTTTTAAAAATATAATATTACGATCGTATGAAATTTTTTGGTAAAAGAAATATTTCGCCTAACGAAAATATTTTTATAATACATTTTTCAAGCTCTCGAGCACTTTACTCCATAAATCAGGGTAATGGAAAAAAAAGACAGGGAAATATCTCGAGAGCGATATACATATATCGTCACATCCATCCCCCTTTCGTAATTCCTTCTGCACACGTCCTCGTTCATGGCTTATACCAAAGAAGGCGAGAACGTGCAAAAGGGCGACGTGATACTGCAACTGCGCCGACACCGAGCCGAAAGAGTGAGAGAGGCGTTCGAGTTCAACGAAGAGGTATTTATAGCAATGACAGAGATGGGAAAATGGGTTGGGGGGTTGAATCCCCGAGATTCACGTGCTGGAGGGGATATCGAGAGAGGGTGCGGGTGGCTGCCACGGACACTAAATTTCCCGTCCAATTTCGATGTACACGACTCGAGCTGTGTTCGAGGAGAGAGTAGGGCGGGGAGGATGACAGCATGGTGAGAGAGGCAGAGAGAGGAAGTGAGAGAGAGAGAGAGAGAGAGAGAGAGAGAGAGAGAGATAGAGAAAGAGAGACAGAGGGGGAGAGCTCTTGGCGTATATAAAGGTAACAGAGGCGTGCTGCAGTTAACCGGGCGATGGATCCTCTTCGGTTCTCGTACCTGACTATGTCTCGATCTAAACGACACTATTTCCCCATGTGTAGGAGAGAATGGGGCAAATTCGCCCTCTTAAAAAAATAATCAATTTATAATTATTACAAACAATAATTCTGTATAACTTCTTCCACTTATTTATTACAAATTTTTAAATAAATTTTCATAAAAATCAATTTAAGTATTAATCACTTTAATCACCATGTCGCGTCTGATAAAGAAACATCGATCTTGAATGGGCCATTTTACCCCACGAGCCATTTTACCCCGTTCTCTCCCTATGCTATATACGAAAATACACATACCACATACATATATATAATAGCATCGTGCTCTATACCTGTAGTTTTAGCTATAGCGAGTTTCGTAGAGCATCAGGTTGTACGCATTTAGGGAGCCTCGATTGCCAACCGTGGCTAAACGATCGCAAGAGCGGATATCGTTCGCAAATCGATCGACCCTACGTACATAATTGTGTATACATGTATACGCCTAGTACATCCGGCACACGAATGTGTACTTCGAAGGGAGCCGCGAGAGACCGACAGAGCGAATCACTCTTGGTGAATATATAGATGATGATTCTCAAATAGCCGGCACTTACGTATGCGTGACGCAATGAGGGCTATGCATGCAAGAGTGCGATGCAGAATGCGGTTAATGATACCGATCGATGAGGATTTGGGAGACTGACCGATCACCGACAATCCCCGTAGGCCATTAATTGCGTGGGGGAATACTAGAGTCGACGGATTTTGGTGATTCTATCGCATTGCCAAAGTATCTGGCGTAAAGTCAAATTTTGGAGGGTTGTGTCGTTGTTCGTATTACAGTTGTAAAGTCAAATTTTGGATGGTTGTATCGTTGTTCGTATTACAGTTGTAAAGTCAAATTTTGGAGGGTTGTGTCATTGTTCTTATTACAGACGTAGGTTGTTTATTGAGTTTGACATAACAGTAATTAATATTCTAATAATATATGTGAATATTCCATATAAACATTAGAAAGTAACAAGATAATGTTTTCCCCAATCCAAGAAAGACGTCGAATGCCACAGCGATTCAAACGACAGGGAATTATAATCGTGATATTCGTATCGCGTGACGAATTTCCGATTCTGTAACCTCTAATTGAAACCTTTTTGGTGGAGATAAAATTTTGACCCTCGGCAAAGATCGATAGTTGACATTCGTTATTTTACCTTCGAAACTTTGGAGCGCACAATTTTTTTTCTCCAAAAGGATTTTGTAAGGTCGTATAGCTGTATTAGCGTATAATCAGGGCTTTGGAAAATCGAAAAAGAGTTATTTATTCTCTCCAATGGACACACTACGTCATGGCCGCGTCAATATTCATAATTAGTTGAGCCGCCGGCCGAGTGGTGGCAGCACTTGATGGGCGCTGGGTTGACTCTACACGGAGTTGTATACTTCAATGATATTCTCACATTTATGCATTCGGGAGATCATAGCTGTATATGAAAATACACATACGCACCCAGCTATATAAACAAATTGCATTTCTAATTGATGGACAAGTATGTACATTTATTAGAAGAAAGCACAATGACAATTTAGCCAATATGATCATAATTTTTCATTATAATGTTGATCAACCTTGATTCTAAGCTATTTTCCCTAACTCTACCAACGAAGCTTATTTAATGTGATCGGATAAGCGTTCGTGTACACTTCCAACGTTTTATCCCTGTGATAAAACTATGCCTTTCGGATTAACGCGAGAAAACGGGTCATCATTATCCGAGATTGTGACGCGCGTCTTTTTCGTTGTCCTGTCGAGAGGGGACATCATCAGGGTGACGATCTTATCCGGATGACATACCGCTGCAACTCATCATCACCCGGACAGCTTTTGCGATGCTCCTATCAACATGTGTGTCGCGTACGTGTACATACAACATCGCAGTCTCTCTCTCTCTCTCTCTCTCTCTCTCTCTCTCTCTCTCTCTCTCTCTCTCTCTCTCTCTCTCTCTCTCTTTCTCTCTCTCTTTCTCTCTCTCTCTCTGTTGTGAAAGCTCACACATAAATTCGCAACGGCTTTGGCTTGTGTCTCTTGTGTGTTGACACGCCTCTATACATACGTGAAAACCATGGGCGTGCGTTCACTGGATTATTCATGGGCTCGTCCGAGGGTACAAGGGGTACTGAATTTATCTCGTGTGTGTGTGTGTGTGGCTAACGTCAAAATGCGATCGTTGTTGAGAATTTTAATGACGATGTTCAGAAAACAAATCCATGTTTTTTTGTCTCGCGTCTATTATTACTTCTAACTCTATGAAATACGATAAATATTATTTTTCTATCCTCGGTAAAAAAAAGATCAAACGACGCGCATCGAATAAATTGTATCTGGTTACAATAATGACAGCGGCGTAAATGAAAGTTTGGCGGAAATTGATTCTTGATTTTCAATTTCATTTCATCCCGAGGAAAATCTTTTATACGTTTCTTATTCCTTCCGCAATTCCGTTACGCATTCACCACAATTCACAAATGTTGTCAACCTCCTCGAGTTTACACAAGCTCGGCTGTATTCAATTTCGTTAAATTTTTCTTACGGCAAAGGAAGTACGACGGAAAAAAACGAAGATGACGGAGAAGAAAACAGAATATATAACCTGTAAAGGTGCGGGAAAAGATTTTCGCACTCTTTCTAATTGAAAACATCGTCGCGAAACTTCCATCGTCTCGTATCTCTTCCCTCTCTCTCTCTCTCTCTCTCTCTCTCTCTCTCTCTCTCTCTCTCTCTCTCTCTCTCTCTCTCTCTCTCTCTCTCTCTCTCTCTCTCCTCCTCCTCCTCCTCCTCCTCCTCCTCCTCCTCCTCCTCCTCCTCCCTCTCGCCGTCCAAGCGTTGACGCGCGAAGAAAGTACGTGAATAATTCCTATTTGAACGCTCGGTTGACCGCGAAGTTGAGCTTAGCCGAGCTCAGACGAGGTAAGGAAAGAAAGAGAAAGAAAATGAAATCTCGCATTATACGGTTTTTGCGTCAACAACGCTTAATCTTCTCGGGGACGCGCGACACGCATGACAAATTCTCATCCCATGTCGTTAATTCGCCCACTTCAATTAAAAATCTTATATAAAATGATCATTAACGATAATACAATTTCACATTATCGTACGACAATTTAAAAATATCCTCGCGGATAAAAAAACATTATTAATAATTGTCAAAAATTAATCATTTTTTCTAACCTTATTTCTATTGATCGAAACCAAGGAATCGATATAGGCAACGAACAATGGCATATTGTTGTTATCACGAATTTCGACAAATAAAGGGAGAGTAACGTGATGGAAGGCGTCAGAAATCATGAGAAGTATAGGGATGCGAAAACCTCTGCTCATCAAGGAAATAATTTGACGCGAGCATGCAAACCTAACTTACATACATATGTAGCTATATATACATACATGTATATATATATATATATATATATATAGAAATGTAGAGAATTTAATCGAGATAGACATCCTTTACCATGATTATACTACTCAACCGTATCGTTACCACGCGAGTCAAATATTCGCCCTGGTTTTCTCACTCACCCTATAATTTGCTCAGAACATTCGAGAAACGGTACAAGCATCGAATAACGAGACTTTGACATTACAGAAAGTTCAAATTTAAAAATGGAGATACCGAAACCGTTCGAGTATTCATTTTTTCTTTTTCTCTTTCTTGTTTCTTTTTTCGAATGTTCAATCTAGCACTCTCCAGAGATTACATTGCAACGTATTCCAATCGTTCCCCCGAGGCGAAAATATCTCCACTGGCACAAATGCACCGACCCGTAAAGCCGTGTATCTTCCGAAAACTGGAACGATCGTCGGCGAAAGCAGACATGCGGAAAAAAGCGAATAGGCCGATGTTTCTCGGAGCGTTGAAAAAATCGCGATAGTTACCTTCCTCTCGACTGAGAATTTTTTTTTTTATACAAAAAAATCACAGTCACCACTCGTGCTTGTGATTTTCAGTATATAAATAAATACGTCGTTCTAATCTCTCGTCGTTTCATCAAACTCGATTATTTTTCCAAAATCTCGCGTTTACTCGTGACTGATACAAAGTCGAAGCCGAAGAAATATTTATATTGCAGATACGATTCATGAGATGTCAAAGCTTCTTATATGATATTTGAACGCATATTGGAATCGTTGATGACGAGAAGCATATTAAAACAAGCTTTCATCGATCTTCGAGTATGTCTCTATACGTAAAACGTGGGAAAACCAATGGAAAATGGAAAATCTGTATTGGTACACTCGGTTGAAGGAGTAACGATTCGAAGAGATGGATTATAGTCTCTCCAAAACTCGACAGGGTATGATGGGATATATCATCAAATATAGGATTTATAAATATGTATATACATATATTTATGTAGTATATATAAAGTTGATAAATACTTTGCAGTGAATGTTTGTAAACATAGACACATACCTATATATTTGCCTCTGGGAATTCGTCAACTCCGAGCATATTTCTACATCGCCTCGAGTTATATCTATACGTAAAATATACCGCAGGTACGAAAATGCATTATCTCTCTATCTCTTTCTCTCTCTCTCTCTCTCTCTCTCTCGATATCCATACCCAAAAAGAAGATAACTCGTTTTCATGTTTGCTATCGTGCCAAAAAGAAACGACCACGGTCGGTGATTAAATGTAAATTGGCCCATTAATAAGAATTCCTTGGCTAGATAACGAAGTGCATAATGAGAGAGAATGAATTACAAACATCGAGGTAACACAAGAGAACACAAAGAAGACGAGATAAGTAGCGAAAAGTTTCACGAACTATCCGGAGTCTCAAACATTTTCTGTCCGAAGTCTCGAATTTGCGAGACATTTCTCGCAATAATAATTCACGCGTCGAAACCATCGAACAACGTGAGAAAATCTTCGAGAGACGTTATTATGGGGATGGTGTCCGTTCGTGACTTTCTCTCTCTCTCTCTCTCTCTCTCTCTCTCTCTCTCTCTCGCCCCACTCTCTTGTTATATTCACCGTTGTCGTGGTCACGCGAGACAGAAGTTGTAATCCGTCTCTCGCGAAAAGAGAACGACGACGATTCACAGGATTTTGTTCCGCTGCAACTTTCTCACCGAACTTCCGACTACCAGAACTCTGGGCGCAGACAGTGAAGAAAGAGATAAAAAAGAATGAGAATGAGAATGAGAGAGAAGGAAAGAGAGAAAAGATAGTTGGCGAGGTGGGAGTGTAGAAAGGTGCAGGAAGGCTGTTGGGGAGGGGTGGTTGGGTTCGAGGAATTGTGTGAAGGGTGAAAAGAGGAGTAAGCCGCAAGGGAGTTACTTAGAATGGCCACGGGCTTTTGTCTCCGTTCCTGAAAGCCGCGTCCATCCCTGTGTAAAACTGTGAATATATATATATATATATATATATATATATATATATGCAAAAAGTGCTCTTGGCCAACGTTCACACGCAAAGCTCTCTTCGTATATACGTATATATACATCATAATTGCAGAAAAAGATAGAGAGAATGAGTTAAGGTTAGAGAAAGTGGAGAATCGAGGGCTATACAAGTTGAATGAGTAATGTCCCCGTGGGCTATTTCAAAATTTACATCGACCCGAAACTTACGATTAAAGCCCACACGAAATCTTTTTGTGTGTGCGAGGATTAATTACAACTTGGTTGATATGTCTAGTGATGTAACGCTTGCACATACCTAAAACATATTTTAATGGTATTGTAAGTGACAGTATCAATATCGGAATTGATTAATTAGTATATTAAAAAAATCAAATTAATTCCTCTGATCTAATCTTCTAAAATTTATGTAATAAAAATAATTTATATCGCCAGTGGATTCGATCGTATATAAATCGATGAATTAAAAAATTGGTCATTTTGCTATCAAATTGATTTTGGTACGTGAATCACGAGAATTCTTGTTTATGTACTTTTTGATTAACGTCCAGTATCGATTTATTTTGTACACTGAGATATCGATATATATATATATATATATATATATATATATATATATATATATGCGTATCTACAGGTTACAGATACCGGTTGGAAGATAATATTTCGATGTACCAATAGGCTTAACTCTCGATATTGCCTTTTTATCGAAAGTAAACACGTATCAATCTCGAATCAATATATAGTTATAGATAAATACATACTGTATGTATCTATATATACTATATATTATATGTACATTCCTTTTCTTACCCGCATCGAGCGTGCCCCAGAGAATGGGTGTGAGGACGGTTAAAGAAAGGTTGGAAAAAGGAACGAAGGACGAAAAAGCACCGCGGGACCTTTTTCCGAGATTATTACTGCTTTGAAAACCATCGCGAGTGAGAGAGAACGAGAGAAGCTCTTCGGAAAGAATTTTCTTTATTTTTTGTCCTAGCACATACTCCTTTCCTCTCTTTCTCCCTCCTTCGAGCTGTAGTATATTCCTTTCATCCTATATAGCATAACCAGTATGAGGTTCGCCGTGTAACAGCGCATACTGACCGTGCAATTTTTGCGCGATGGTCGTGCTTTGAAGAATTTCGCGAATGCGAAAGAGTCGAGCATTGCCCGAGGGCTTTACACGAAGAGAGAGCAGAGGTTGTGGGTTATGGTTTGAGAACGGTTGAGAAATGGAGGGAAAAAGAGGTGAATCGAGCCCTGGGCTTGACCCTTCACAGTCGTCTACCATACATACATAATATGTATATACGAAAAATCGTACTGAGTATATGCCCATATACATAAATACATATGTATACCGATGCTTTTGAATCAAAAGGACGTATCTCACATTGCTCGACGTTGAAAACCAGGCAAGATTTGCCCGTCTGCCTGGCGATACAGATATACCTCGATCCAACTCACACATGTAAATGCATTTACAAAACGTATTTCACCATACACACTGACGTCCATTGGATACACGTTTTTACGTGCGCTATACAACCCACGATTTTTTCCTTACTTTTCCAACCAAAAAAACAAAGTAGTTTATTGTATGCGCGGTTATGAGTTCGACAAACGTGGCATACCGCCCCGGGCGTACACGGCGAAATTGAAACCCCTGGGGCTGACCTAAAAAAAAATTATTAAAAAAAACGACTAAGATTGTTGTAGTTAAAAAAAAAAATGTTTACAAATATACGAGATATAATGTTTTTTTTTTTTAATTTTGGCGGTTTTACCCTTTTTCCTGTTACACGGTTTTGTGTTATTTAATTTTATATTTTCTAATATATTGTAGTTTTTACATTCATTATAATCCTCATTCTTGTTTACGTTAATAAACAAAGGTCAGAGATGGGTGTTTGTTGAGAAAAGTTGGGAATGAATAAGCAGATGGAATAATCTAGTTTCGTAAAAACAGTTGGAAGATCTTTTTTCATTTCGGGTGAAATAAAACGGTACTAAATATAGGAAACATGAACAACCCTTAATTAAACGTTTCGTTCGTGTCTTTTGCCACGGTGGTAATAAAGGTATACGACAGTAAGAGACACGAGGGTGCTAATATGGGAGTGATTGCGATGTCACGAACGTGTGTGCCGTTGGTTATCGCGATATCATGGGAGAAGCGGTAGAGGAAGAGAGAGAGAGAGAGAGAGAGAGAGAGGCAGACGTAGACACCGCAAAATCGCACCGCCCGAGAGCAGCATCCGTACAGCCCGCGAGAGGATGCCGGTAGGAGAACCACAGCCATACCGGCTTGTGGCCTCCTCTATCCATCTCGTTCTCTCTCTCTCGCACTCTCTGTTTTCTACTTCGTCGGAAAATCAATATCGGAGGGACGCAGCGCCTCTCGGGGGCAGCTCGCCAAAGACGAATCTCAGTGCCACGAAAATACGTGAAGCGAAAACCCCCCGGTGGCTAAGAGCGACGACGCGAGCGCGATACCAAAAGATCTGCCGAACTATAGGAACGGGAGGGAGAGAGAGAGAGAGAGAGAAGGGGAGGCTGCGAGAAATTGAAAGAGAGAGAGAGAGGGAGGAAGAGAGAGGAAAAGCGTGAGAGTGAGTGCTGGAACACGACTCGTCGTCGACATTCGGAAAAATCGGGGGTGACTTCAGTTTTGCCTTTTTTTTCATTTCTATTATTTGTTTCCTTTCTTTTTCTCCCCTTTATTTCGTACATTTTCTCTTTCATTTTCATTTCTGGTTTGGCTTCCTCAACACGAGTTCAATACGTCACGTGTACTTCGCTCGATCCGTGTGTATTTGTGTCTGTGCGCACGCCGCGGTTCGTCTCGTAGACGAACTCGACGGAGAAAAGGTTTGGTGAAGCCGGACGACGCTCTGTGTGGTGAAAGGGGTGAATTTTATCCTCCGCTCCTTCACCTCCTTCAACCCTTTCACGGATCACTGTTATATTACCTATCTAGTATATAAGAAACGCGACAGCGTGATCCGATATGTGACTTTCGTGTTCGTGTACGCGCACCCCCGTACGGATGATATCGCCATTTTGAGAGATCGTGGCGACCTCTCGTAGACTCGGTGAAATTCCGTCTGCGTGTCACGTGTTTCACCCTCGATTCCCTGCGGGGACTGCGATCGAGTGACACTTTGAATTTTCCAATCACCGCGCCTGCGTATTTGCGCTCGATGATGTCGATTCGTGTAAGATGGGTGGGGGGCGGCTGGGAGGGAGAGGGGGGAGGCTAATGCGGGTCGTGAGAATAGGGGTTGAACCGTGATTATTGCAATTTTCTTCCAGACGTTTCGTGAATACGCAGTACGTTCGAGATTGAAAATAGATTCTGATCTACAAGTCAATTTTATACGGAAATTTATGACACGACCACCGTGTTTTTAATGTCGTAAAAACGTTGACATCAGAAGTAAACCTATCAGCACTCAAAACGTCAATTGCGCTTTCGGATATTTAAGTGCTTTTACTCTCAATTAAGCATGTGAGACGTTGGAATTGATTTTGGAGATTTATCGAGGAATTATTGAGAATGAATCTTTTTTTGTGTGTGTTTTAATGTCAGTTAGCGTTTCGAAAATACAAAAGCTTTTTGCTCTTCATTAAGCATGTAGGATTTTAAAATTAGTTATGGACACTTCTCGAGGAATTATTGAGGATTGAATATATTTCTTTCGGAATAATCGATTAATTCTATAAGCTCGTTTCGAGTCAACAAAATGTGATCAATGAGAAATTGACATACGCCGATCTACTCGAGAACCGAGGGCAGAGGATTATGGAATAATGTTTCAACGAATGGGACTGGAGACCACTGTACCGATATTTATTCCAAATATTCAGGCTTCGAGATCGACAAACCGCAAAATAATGATTTAATGCAAAGAGAGCCGCGGTATCATTTTCAACATTGAACTCCCAATATTCTCGACTTAATCGGATGAACGTTGCTACAAGCAACATTTGAAATTCGGTACTGCCAATTTATTCCGGTATAAATCCGCATTTTGCCGGGAGCTCTCTTTATTGACAAACAGCACGCCGTTTGAAAATCCGTACGAATGTACCTTTGAAGCATTCAATGCCAGCTCTACCACCATTGAAATTTGATCATCCCCATTTCGGTCTATTTTTGTACGATTATTAAAATTCCCAAAAACACTTGGATAAACAAAATTTAGCCAATCCTCGTAATTGGATTTTTGACACGTAGGCTGTTTGTTTGAAAAAATAAAATATTTTTTCAAACAAACAAACAGAAAATCCAATTTCGTTAATATTATTTTATTTCGTTGTGATTATTGTAGTAATTTGTCGATTGATTGTAATTGTTTCGTACAATAATGCAAAAAAATGTGGACCATGTTTAAGAGGAACGTTGGTATGGAAAGCCCTATTTATAAACAGCCTACGTTATATATCGTCATATAATTTAACACCTCCCGGCACGTGTGTCTCTCACGCATAGTCCTGCACATACGCATTAGCAGATATGGATACCAGCGTGTGAGAGGAAAAGCGGTCCGAGCGTATGTTAAATATTTGAACAATGAAAATTCCGATTTATGCAAATCCTCGGTGCCTGCGCCGAGGCTGCACTCGCATCGTTGGTGCGAAAATCGTTGTATAATTGGGACGATCTTTCACGAGGCGGTTTCCTCCCCCTCAACCCTCTGTCGACACGATTTTTCATCACTCCGACAACCAACGAGATGTACGTGAGTGCAAAAAAATTTAAAAAAAAAACAAATAATGATAATAACAACAACGGACTGAACAATAATTATTCGGGTGGACTGGCTTGTGGATGAATTGTGTGTATCGTTCTTTTTTTGTTTTTCGCCATTCGCACGTGGGCAAAAGATTTATTTAAATCAAACCAAATATGCTGCGCGCAAATTCAAAACAAACGTGTACGATTCGAAAATGCAGAAATATTTAAACCGCATAAAATTTATTAAGCAAAAGAATTTTGAAAATGGGACAATGAGAATGGGAATTTGCACGAAATATACAAATATTCGTTCGAAATAAAATTCATGAAACAATATTCTGGCATGGATCGCCTGTCTTTTGATAGCCGATGTGACGATTTGTTAATGCCCAACGAAATTTATCATGTTTAAATAAAATTGTTATTGTTCCAAACGAATGCGAAATAAATTTTGGACTTGGACGATTTTATTTTTAGAATCAATAAATACGAAATCTTGGAAATCTCGTTTTCGTGAAATAACATTTCTCTTTTATTCATGAAATAAAAATTATGAAAAAAAAAATGATAAAGATTACTTGAAATGAATTATCGAATTTATAACTGTTTCAAGAGGAAATCGAAAGAAGTATCAAAGTTTTCGTGTTACAGAATGCATGAAAGTAATAGTATGGCTATGTATAAAATACCTGGCCAACGCAGGTCGACCTCGCTGCATAAGAACGCCCTATAGTCCCTAGGGCGAGCAAAAAGTAAACGTACTCGAAAATACTGACACACACGTAATAAGAATGTGGCTAACGGTTGCAGTTACAGAGTTCCAAGTGTTTCGTGTGCAATGTATCGACATAAAAGTCGATTTCCTACCAGTTTTGAAACCAAGCACGATTTCCAATAAGTCAACCGAAGCGAAAATTTCAAATTCGAATTCAGATAAAAACCACTAAGAAAAATCGACAAAAGTTTTACAATATTTATTCCAAAGGAAATGTCATTTGCAAATTATTTATTACACAATTTGCATTTTATCATAAATAAGAAAGAAACACACGAAAGCTTAAACATTATGTGTCGAAAAAGAGAAATGGATAAAGCTCAAGATGGAATATACATCACGATTTTACACAATTCCTTTCAAGCTTGTGACCACTTCTGAAAAAAATGCTTGCTTCCTTACCGTTTACTACCCTAAAAGACATCAATGCTATTTTCTCACTCTAGTACTTCAATTTTTATTATCCGTTTACCACTGTAAGAAAAATCGATTTTATCGCCAGTAAAACTGGTATACCTACTCCATTTTTCTCCCGAGAAGAATTGACCGTAACGCAAAGATGCCTATAACGTGCTACAAATTGCAACAAATAATTCAAACCATCAACGTTACAGTTCTTCGAACTCCAATGAAAAAATACATTCTTTCAAAGTATTTTCAAATTTATTGTTCTTCCATAAAATAATATAAGAAACAAAATTGCATCAGGGTGCATTACGCTCAAAAAAAAATAAAACACTACACCCCCTCTCTCCCTCGCCTGAACAAAAAGATTACGTTTATTTTATTGTATTTTTATGTTACGTTTTTGTATTAGGGAAGTACGAGACGATAAAAATAAAAGGAAGAAAGCTTCAGGATGGGCACGCAGAAAGCTCGCAGCTTATGTACAATAGGTGGCATGAATTCTGTATGCTCGGTTTTGTGTCTTTCCATATACGTGTATATGGTTAAATGAGAGCGAGCGGTGGAAAACCTCCGAGCGCTGTATAGCGTGTGTGAGCTCTCTCGTGTACGTACCTATACACGAGTCTGCGTACGTTTATGTGTGTTGGTAAATGTGCGTGAGTGTGTGTACGTGTGTGTGTAACTAGTTGGAAGGAAGAAAATGCCCAGGTCGCGCAGCTCTCGGATAACCCATAAATAAAGAAGTGCTCTCTTGCGATGTATATATATATATATATATATATATATACATATACATATGTTCTATAGTGTGCACATGGTTGAACGTTTATGTTACCCGCATATGTACGCGCGTTTCTGGTACAGAGTATACCGAGAGAAGGAGTCCTTTTGTACAAAGCGGATGGAAAGAGGAAGGAAATGAGAAATAGAGCGAGAAGGGGAGGGGAGGGGAGGGGGGCGGGGGTAAAACTGAAGAAAACCGAGAGAGAAAATCTGCGTTATACTTGGAGAGTTTCGCGAAGCTGATGCCACCAACGTGAAACCCCTATTTTGCCTGTTCATCTTAGCGAGCGTTTTTTTTTCTTTTTTTTTTCTTGCTTTGACTTACCCTCCTCCTCGTCCTCTCTTCTCTCCTTTGCCTGTGATCACGAGGGACCTTCTGAAAGACTCATACGTCTCTCTTTCGCAAGATTGCAAAATGCTTCGCGCCTTTAGTGATAGGTACGCGTATCTTGAATGATACGCGCCTCTAGACATACGAGAGAATAATCGACCGCGGAATGTTACTTGCGAGGAATAAAATTGTTCTATGATGTTGAGTTGATAATAAAAATGAAAATGAAAAAATGGATCAGTGATAAATTACGTTCATAAAATTGCGAGAGGATTTTTTTATTGGCATTTATTTTTTTATGGGACAAATAAAATAAGGAAATACAAGGATGGGTTTGCACGGACAGAATTCAAAATTATCAATGCGTTATTGGCAGTTAAGGGTTGTAAAAAACGATGGGGTGTTCAAACGATGAGAACCGTCGGTAAATGTACAATGTATCCCTCGATGTTATTTTGCACCCGTATCAACTGAAAAACATAACCTTCAAATTTATACGTATGAATATAGACGATCATTAATGAGCGAACAATTAAATCGACACGCGGCAAATTAATTCGCCGCATTCGCGTTCGACATTGCCGATTTAAAATGCTGCAATGACGATTTTAATATTTATACCCGAATAATTGCGCAAATATCGGCATGGCCCACTTCATTCGTTCATCGAGCGGACAAAAAAAATCAAACCGATGAAATCGCACTTTGCCGTATTTTATATGGAAATAACGAAATGGAAATTACGTTTTTGAAAAATAGCTCAATTT
>JAPYZT010004355.1:7500-10505 GCA_030522965.1 Tryphoninae sp. A BG-2022a | reverse complement strand
AATGTAGCTTTTTCAAGTATAAAATATGACTCTAGGGAGAAAACAAATATAATCATAACACCGTATATTTCAAGCATAAATCAAAAAGTTGTAAAGTTAAAATTGTTCGTTACCTGCGTAAAAATATCGTCCAGCACACAACTAATCCGCACAAGTCGCGAACCGCAAGTAACTAATCCCGAGTCATGCAATGTGATTTATTGAGCACATTAAGACATGTGATGTAGGTTGCAGTGTCTTAGAAAAATTTGATTGTTAATACTTACCTCTGTTAATTACAGCCTCGGTCCCCTTACATATATTTCCATCTATTAAAAACATAATTACATATTAACCAATTTGTCGATCAAAAGGTGGAAAAACGAAATTGACTTCGTCTAGCGTTTCTTCGAGAAATTGCAACAAACCGGGAATAAAAATGTGACACTCGTATTATATGAGCAATTTCTGATTCCATAAGGGCCTTACAACAATGTGTTGGCCGAAAACAAAATTTCAGCCCCTGGACCAACCCTAAGTCCGGCAAGTACATGATGACTTTGAACATTCAATACCCTATAAGAGTCGACATTTTTTTTCGATCAAAATGGCTTCACAAGAAGATTGAAACGTCAACAAATTTCCATACAACACAAGAATAGAATTTTTATTCTCGATTTGTGGCAATTAGCCAATCCAAAGTTAGAACAACTGAATTTCCACATTTTCCAACTGCACTTTGAAATACAAGAAACGAATAAAATACGTCTAGCCATCTCCTGCTCGATCATATTTACTCGAGCACCCAGAGACGAAAGTATCCAAAGTTGGTATCAGCGATTGCCGCGTGGCAGCACTTGTCACAACAGGTAAACGCTATCAGCAGCGTAGAAGTTGTATGCAGCTCCGCCTATTTATACCTGCGTGTATATGCATCTTATATATATCAACTAATCCGTTACAAACTGACTTCCTACATTGATTTACGATTTCTCGAATTGACAAAATTTCGGAAAAACAACGTGGCCCAATCTATTTTCGACTACGGGACGCGTGCATCGCGCGTCAAAAATAACTCACGCACCCAATATGAACATCCATTTTTCCATTTAACGTGAAAACGCAAGGAAATGTCATCAAATTGTTCCTCCCTAATAATTCCTATTTTTTATTTCCTCTTTCTTTCGATCATTCGAGCCATTCGTTAACCGCACGTGTTTTCTATATTCGAAAAATTCCGTTGTTATGTGCACAAGCGCTGACGGAAATAATGATTTTTTCAGTCCGACGGGACAACGCACGGGAGGAAATCTCGCGAACGTGAGAGGGACGAGTGGCGAGGGGTTGCGATGGGAAAAGGGGGGGTGCGAGGACGATGCGGTCATGACGGTATGAAGTGTCGCGCGCATTTCGTTCTCTAATCCACCGAGAGACCTCGACACGTTTGCACTGTAAACACACGAGGTCGCGGATGGACCATGTCGTGAGCGAGATATGTTATTTCAAGGGGTTCGGAGCGTGCGCCCTCTCTCATCGAAAGCGATATCCCAAATGTATATACACACACATAGACACACATATATGTATATCCCACTCATAGTGCAGGTTGGATAGAAATATAACGTATATGGAATATTGTAAAGGATATCGATGTAGTTATATACATTATGTTCGATCTCGAATCGGCGGTACATTTATCCATCCAGGTGTGAAAACGTTTTAAAATAATTTTACAAAAATCGATAAAGAAAACATTGTCCCCGTTCCTACGTTGGTTTCGAAAAAAAAGAAGAAGAAGAATTCAACCCTCGCGTCGAACATTCTCGAGTGCGGATCACCGTCGATGGAGACGATCACGTGTGAAAAGTTTCGAAAGAACGAGCCGACGGACTTTGCCGAGGCGGAGAAAATAAAAGCGACGAAAGTAATGGTATTTAACAGATGTCGACATAGCCCGTAAAATGTCTCGAAGATTATGTTCTTTCGCTTCGTCTCGCTTTTCTCGCCTTCTTTTCTCTTCACACTTTTCTCAAAAACGCGTAGTACGATATAACGAGATGCGCGGCACGCGTATACTCACTAATACGAAACATATTTCGCGGCGGGTATTTTCCCCTGCCCCCCTGGAAGGAGCACATAAATTTGCCACCACTTAGCCCGGGTGCTGACGAGAAGCGGCACTTTGACTTTCCCCGAAGCTTTCTCTATCCTCGGATCTTTTTTTCCCTCCCGATACGGGAAAATTGTATCTGCACGTTTTATGGCGATAACAATTTTCTGTTTTATCTCGCAGCGTCTCGTCTGTGAACCAAGATTCACGGGTTAGGGGCGCGCCTTTGTGAAAAATTATGGGAAACATATTCGGGGGGAGGGCAGCTTGGACGAAGCGAATAGGAGAAATGTTTTCTCGAGTTTCCTCTGTGAACAAACATAAACTGGCGTTAATCAGATTTTTACAAATATTTTCTTAAAGATCTTACTGTTGATGAAAACTATTATTGCTATTTATAAATTATTTAATAGAGGAATAAACGACGCGATTTTTTACGGACGTTTTGACTCTTTGCCATTTGCGACGGAGAAACATAAAACTATTACCTGTTTTTTTCAAGAAACGAGACACAATCATTTTACAAATTTGAAATGCTCGACTAAACAACGTAAAAACGATCTAGGTATATGGTACCGACCATAAAAAATCTTCAGAAGCTGCCTGCTAACGACCGCGAAACTGTTGGAAGAAACTCCGGGGTCGGATACTCATCGACGAATTCATAAAACGCGCTAGCCCCAAGTGGCCACTTAAATTCCTCCTAACGCGTAGTCTCAACGGCGAAAAATGTGGTTCTCTCTGTAAACACGACAGTCAGTAAAGTTGTACGATGATAGAGATAAAGCAAGCTCGATGTTCCTCCCCCGAGAACGAACGGCCTTCCCGAAGACCGTCTTATATTCCCACCGTGTCTACGTAATAATATCCGCCATGAAAGCGTTCGAAAAGCGCGGCGCGCGAGCGAGTAATATTA
>JAPYZT010004355.1:0-2500 GCA_030522965.1 Tryphoninae sp. A BG-2022a | reverse complement strand
GTGTGCCGTGTCCCTTTTTTTGTGGGACGTAGAAAACGATCGAGAGAAAGAGAGAGAGAGGCCATGCGAGGAGTCAAGAATCTCTCCTCTCGAACGAACAAAAGGAACGGTAAGGGAAGCGAGAAGAGAAAAACTTTCGCAAGGGTGTGAGTGCCTAAATATTATACACGTTCGCCACGGGCGAAATTGTGGTGTATGCACCGTTCGAGATTTATCATTATGCACTTGCGTGCCGCGTGTGACCTCTCTCCGCGAGAGCTTTCTCGCTCACGGTTAATTCTTCGCTCGCTCCTCAGCCTCCTATACCCGAGAGGAAGAGAAAGAGATCTCGAGGTGAAGATCACGATCGAGCGATTGGAGAGAAGAAACGCAGTACAGAAACAAACAACGAGAATGAGAAACAAGCCAAGAGACTATCTTTCTCCGCTTTTCTCTCTTCATCTCCTTCTCTCCCTCTCTCTCTCTCTCTCTCCAGCTGGTAGGTACAAATACACAGCTCGGATTTGCCTCACGTCTCATCCCTGATATTTTTCTGCCGTAAATCTTGCCCTTTTTTTGCGCGTACCGTTAGTTTTTCGTGTCTCAGGCGTGGGACCCACTACTGGTACTGTCGCGATACAATAATAAAGTGGTGGATGCGACAGCCACTGGGTCTTTCCCAGAAAGGAGGCTTTCCTTGAGACGCTCAATTTTGAAGAAAACGAGAGATAATGAAGCGCGATAATGTGTTGTCGTAGGAATAAACGAGGGAACGAATAAGGTTTTAAATACGAATAAAAAATGGAGGCATAAAGTACTAAAAACAAATACAATTTTCTTGAGATTAGTTTCATCCAGCTGTATATTTCGAAAAAAATAAATGATCAAATAACATACAACACTTTGATGCTTCCGTCGGATCGCAACATTAACCCAGCTTCCATAAATACAACGAAATCTTCTTCAAACGTCCGTGGTAAGAAGCAAAACATTAGTTTTGCTTTCCGAAACGAGGTCAACTGCACATGTCCTCTTCACTGCACAAATGCCTTGACGAATGACTCCCTTAATGTTCCAACTAACAGGGTGACCCCTCTATCGTATCTTCGCCATTGTCCCCACGGGCACGCAGCAGTTCCAAGCCTTGCGGGAGGTCGCGCCAAAGAGTCCTCGACCCACCAGCTGAATTCTTTGACTTTTCTCCCATACGATCAAATTGTACCACGCACTTCAGAAAATTTTCCCAAATTTCATTACTTTAGGACCCTCGCTTTTCATCCTCTCGCGTAACGTTCAAACGGAACGAATGGAAGAACAAACATATTACAAGCTAAGAACTCTCGTTAGAGAACGAATTCAGGTCGAACGACCGGAGCTTTTTCGTATTTACGGGCATCGATGCACGTTGTCGATATTGTACTCGTTAAAAATAAAATAACGATACTTAATTTATCGATATCACATTATTATGTTTATTTTTAATGTATAAATACCAGGCAATATCGCAAGACAGAGGGGTTTCTTTTTTGTAGTTCGATCATCTTTTTCTCATCATCGTGATTATTACGAGCCGCTGAACGGTTATCCCTCGTATATCTCATATTCGAAACGATAACTTCGGGCATTGACGTATTGCCTTGGCATACATCGATTGCTATTATACGTTACAGCGTCTGTACACGAACTCATATATTTATAATTTCGTGGGTATGTAGCCATTATACATATATAGCGCGATCAGAAAGAAAAGAGAGTAATGGCTCCTGCCAAGAAAGCAGCATCGCGGCACACCCGGGCGCGTTAACAGAATAACGAATCGAAATTCACCTCCGGCTAATAACCGAAATTTCATGAGGCCTAATCGAAATCGTTATTCCAGGAGGTATCTCTCGCCAAGCGTCGTCACGGATCAGTAACGAACGAAAATGTTACAGGCATCGCACGCGAATTACCCTGGATCGACGCGAGAGAACCCCCCATTGCGACAAAATCGTTTGAACTGGTATTTGATTTTAAGCCCATTGTATCGTAAATACAGTTGGATATGGGAAACGAACCGTCGCGACACTATTGACCGTATGTATATAATGTCATGGGTAACCGCATGTCACAGCATCGTTTCCCACACCCACACTACGTGCAGCGTCCTCTCTCTCTGCTCTATCATTATTTTCCAGATTTATCGCCTCGTAATTCCTGGCTCTTTACGATCAATCGTATCGTTCATTCGATCATTATTTAACAGAATTTGGTATTATTCGTTGGTCGAGATCGATGTAATCGATAACGTTTTAATCTTACTTTTCATTTTTCTTAAATTTTCACGTTTTCTCGAATACGATGTATTCCATTTTGTTTTATGAATTAATTTAATACTCTTATTATAATACTTTGTAATCATAGGTACATATAAAAATAAATTCACATTTCCCACCTTCATTTACAATGACGTATGACCTCGATAACATCCAAGTATAATGTATCGCTATAGCTGAAAAATAATAAGAACGATTAAATTAAA
>JAPYZT010004354.1:0-15107 GCA_030522965.1 Tryphoninae sp. A BG-2022a | reverse complement strand
GCAAATTTAAAGGGAAGAAAGTAAGAATTGTTATGCGAAAGAAAAGGGAAGAAAATCCATAAGCGAGAATAGTAAGATCGAGCGAATTGCAAATTTAAAAGGAAGAAAGTAAGAATTGATACGCGAAAGGAAAGGGAAGAAAATAATAGAAATATACGCGTATAGGGAGAGAGATACGTGTGTATATAGCTCCGTCGGTATAATTGTAGAATAAGGGCCCAGCGTGTCACTACTACCATGCCTACTTACTATTACTAATCACGGAACTAATCTAAATACGTATTATCACTTACGCATTAAACTACCCCTGTTCCCCTCATCCCCCTACCCTCTACCTACCCTTAAAAAATCCTTCTACTATTTACGTGAAAGAAAAAAAAGAATGATAAAAACAAACCACAGTTACTACTACCATCACTACTACTACTACTACTAACTAACTAACTAACTAACTAACTACTATTACTACTACGTAATACTATCGTTACGATGATGAAGGGAATGACAAATGAGTAAGAATGATGGGGGAGGGGGAGGGAGGGGGGGGATTAAAAAGTAACGAGAGGAATACGAGAGATAATGGGAGGAGAGGGAGATAAACAAAAATGAAAAAACATTGCAAGTTCTATAAAACTGAAAATATACGAGTCTACACAACTTTCGTCTTCCGCTGGTTGTGCCACGCTCAGGGGTCTTAGCTCGAATGCTTGTACTGACGCGCGACAATAACCCACCGTTTATATATAAAAATAATTTAAAAAATTAAAAATCGTGAATGAGAAAGAGAGGGGGGGAAAAGAGAGAAAGAAAAACACATATGTATACCGGAAGCACGGAGCGGAAATCATTGAACTGTGTGTAATTTAGTTTGTGGCATCGCGGACGCGCATTTATCACTGATAGAAAAGTATTGTTGTATATTTAAACGGGACGGATATCTTAGGAGAGAGGGGCAAAACTCGTCCACTGACAGACTTAAAAAAAAAACAGACGGAAAGAGGGAGGATCAAGGCGGTTTCGATTTTCATAAGTCTTAAGACTTTTCGACGTTTTCTTTTCTTCGTCTCGTACGTCGGCCAAGGGTTTTCTTATGGAAAGTTTGAGGGAAACTTGATTCATGAAAATTGACGAATTTTTTATTTTGATTTTTAACATTAAATATTCCTGAAAAATAATGATTCAAATTAAATAATGATGAAAATTAGAAACAAAAAAATAATGATTGAAAATTGGAAAGAAAAAAATAATGATTGAGATAAAATAATGATTGAAAATTAGAAAGAAAAGAATTGATTAGATTCAGATTTAGAAATGTTTTTTAATTCTTGATAAAAAAAATATTCAATATTTTCCCTTTTTTTTTTTTTTTTTTTTTTTTTTTTGAAATTATTAAATAGTCGAATTTCTTGAATCTCGTTCCAACGTTTGATTGGAAATTTAATCGTGTTAGCCCGAAGGATCGTTGATTCTCCGAGCGGAGGAGAATGTTCCACGAAAGTCTGAAAATCCTCAATTTGGGCTTTAAACTCTTCGCGAATACGTCGATTCTTCATTCTCATTGGCATGTGCGAGAAACGATATCGCCAAGGGCCACACCCGAACGAGTTATATCAAATGTGCTTTGTACTGTTAGTGTGAATGGAGGAAAATGTGTGCGAGAGAAACGAGGAGGGAATGCGAGAGAAACGAGGGCGCCCTTCGCGTGCCGAAGCATTGATCGAATTTTCCGCGATGGTAAACGGGCGAGCGGCACCGAGTCGGCCAGAGTTAGGAAACGACACGAGTCTGATCGACGTGTGTCTCGCTACGAAAGAAGAAAACAAAAAAAAACAACCGAAGCAAGACAAAAAGCGAGAATACATTTATGAACCTAAAAATCTGGTGAACGAAAGGAAGAAAAAAAAAGTTGAACTCCTGGATTAAAGACAAATCTCGCGACCCTCGATACATTTACCCCGATAGGTCGATCACCAGAGGGGTGAAAAAATGACGAAGGGCACGCGCGAAAAGTTGTCCAAAGCTCTGGGAGAGAGAGAGAGAGAGAGAGAGAGAGAATGAGTGAGTGACAATGTACGTGTGGTTTGTTGTGTGTGCGTGTGCTGAACTTTTTAGCATTGATGTGTGCTTGGACGAAGCGCGCATTAAAAAAGTCGTCAGCCTTGTTAAATAAAAAAAGAAGCCCCCTGTACACGTGTGTTACTAGCATTGAGAATGAGAATGAAAGAGAGAGAGAGAGAGAGAGAAAGAAAGAAAGTGAAAAAAAAAATTATAGAGAAGCAAAAATGAAAGCGCGAGGAATGAAACAAACAAAAAAAGCTTTCGAAGCTCGAAGAGCGTGTCGTAACCTAGCCTACTTTGATAATAAGTCGAGTTTATTGGTTAAACGAGAGAGAGAGAGAGTGAGAGGGAGAGGGAGGGAGAGAAAGAGAGAAAAACAGACAGTGAAAAGAGAAAGGGTAAAGCTTAGGCGTTAGTCATCGTGTAGCACTCGGCCGAGTTAGAAAAACAAATTGAAAAAATACGAAAAAGAAGACGAAAGCAAAAACAAAAAAAAACCTTTCATCGACTCGTCGACAGAAAGAGGAAAGAAGATAAAGAGCAAGGAAGAAGAAGAAGAGAAAAAAATAAAAAGAAAGCCTCACGCTATATTACCACCTGCCTATACAGTAAATTACGAAAAAAAAGCAAAAACAAAAAAAAAATGAAACGAGCATGATAAAAAAAAAACAAGAAAATACGATTTAAACAAAACAAAAAAAATACAAAAAACAAGAAAAAATCACCTACTACCTGCGCATTTAATATTAACGTACAAGTCTCTAGTGTGATACATTTCTACGCTTATTCTCCGACTATTGTAGTCTTTAAGTAGAATTGTAAAAGTGTCAAGTCATGAGCGCGGTTTTAGACCGCGAGATTCAGTCCTTTAGCGTTAATATCCGATAAGGCTAAGAGAGAAACAATGCGGGGGAGAATTGATGAAAAACAAAAAAGCAACAAAAATAAGAAAATTGAAAAAAAAAACAACCATCATAATAATAATAATAATAATAATGATAATTAACGATAATTAATAATCGAGAGCGAGGAGGATGAAAGACGTGAGAAGAGAGACGGGACGCTCTATCGACTAATTCGTTGTTATTCGCAGAAAGCCAGTATAATTTCACGTTTTCTTGTGCATCAGCGATGAAGAGAAGAAAGAAAAATTGACTCGATGCCTCCCCCACTCCTCATTCCTCGAAACTCCACCCCCCTACCCCCACTCCATCACCTATGCGCGAGATTGTGTGCGCGTGCGTGTCCGTGTGTGCGTGTGTGTATTGTGCGTAGAACGTTTGTGCCGCGTGTTGTGCGTGCTTGCGTGTGTCCGAGGGAACGAGGCTTGTAATTCTCATTTGTGGAAGATGATGATGATTATGATTATAATTATGATGATGATGATACGATAATGATGATGATGATGATGATGATGATAGGAAGAAAACAAAAACAAATCGACGATACGGGGAAAAACATTAAAAAACCAAGTCTCTCATGTGTACATAGCTGTTGTATATATACATATAACGAAAAAAAAAACATTCACTGACTGTACAATATCACCAAAATATATTTATATTTCATGTTAACAAAGATACCGAGGAAATTGTTCGTTTTGAATTCTTCATACCTTTGGCCTCTGCGAAACAGCAGCCACGCTTTTATTTATTGCGTGCGTTGTGTTCCAACCAAGTTTTTATTAAGAACGTTGGGCTGGACTGTAATTGGAACGATAAAGTTAAAGAATAATTGAGGTACAATAATTTTGTACGAAAAGTAATTGGGATTTTTTTGATGAAAATTATTCTGAAATATTTGGCGCGTTGTTGGAAGTGAGATTTTCTTTTTTTATTAGGGAAATGTGAGCTGTTTTAAGAAAGTATTTTTTTAACTTTTTTTTTTTTAGCATTGAAATTTCTCGATTAGTGATCAATAATAATTAATGAATGAATGAAATATTGATGAATTTAAGGAATTAAATAAAACGAGAATTTGTGTAGAAAAGAAAATTTGTGAGATTTTTTTGTTTATTGTTGTTTTTTTCAGTTTTTAAATTTCTCGATTAGTGATCAATAATAATTAATAAATTAATGAAACATTGATGAATTTAAGGAATTAAATAAAACGAGAATTTGTATAGAATAGAAAATTTGTGAGATTTTTTGTTTGTTTTTTACTAGGACGTAGAAAAAAAATTCAACCAGTATAATTCAACTAAATATGCAAAAGCAGAAACAGAGTACGAGTGTTCTGAATGTATAGAAGGCGACGGCAAGACGGCAACGATAGGGGCTAGTCCGAGGCAGTTTGGCCCTGTATCGCCTCGGAAATATTGTCAGACCCGCACGTCACGCACACAGTAAACCGTCTATTCTCCATCGCGCGGGAGCGAGAGACGTCGTTTTACTAACAGGAAATAATAAAATCGTTCAAACAGCACGCACGTCGTGACGAAAGAGAGAGAGAGACGTTTCCATCGACGAGTCTGGAAAGTGAATATTACTGAGAAAAAAGAAAAAAATAAACACACACATACCTAGTCGTTTATCGAACCGAAGGTGACTTTCGATGCTTCGCGAGAGAACAGTTTGCCCAGCTTATCTCTCAAATTTTACAGGAACTTCGCTCCATTCGAGGTAAGAGGTTTTACGTTATCTAACGAGTATTGATTTTTCTCTTCGCTTATTCAATGATATCTTGATTAGTTGGAAATATATAATATTTATAGTCTTGTCAAGAACGCTATAAATAATTATTATCATTAGCTTTGTATATATATATATATATATACATATGTATGTATGTGATTACACAGAATACTACAAAAGCTACATTATTGCCTCACCTCGTTAGTTCCGATTGGCACTTTCCCATTGATACCGACACTTGGTGCAAACATTTCCTGAAATTATTTAATGTGTTTAATAATTTTTTTTATTAATAAAAAAGATCATCACGTTACCGTATGCGATGTGAACAATATGGTGTGACAACTGAAAAGAGAGAAACAGGAATAACGGTCGAAAGAAAAAGTGTCTTGTTATGATTTACACTATGCATAGGAATATATATATATGTATACGTAGTTGGGTTCTCTGGCCAGACGATAGGTGGCGCCACCGTACTGTCGAGGGTAATTCGCTGCTACAGCAACATTGGACAAAGTAGACGTGCCCACGTGTGAATAGTTCAGGCATCGCACACATCCGCACTTTTAACTTTACGATAAGATATATTCAACGGGTCTAATGAAAACCCCGCACAAAGCACGATTGTCGACGAAGCCACAATCAAGTTCGTAAAACATTGTCGTACGACAAACTTCATTGTGTATGCGCCTGTACCATCATCCCGGTAGGGTTATAGTCCCGTCGCTCTCCGTTGCCTGGGAGAAAGTGGCGCTGCGCGCAGTGACTCTCTTCCTAGTGAATCAGATGGTTATAATTCGTGATCGCATGTGTTCGTTACTTATTATGTTGCCGTCAGACCGAGTGTCAGGGAGTGTTACATCGATGCAATCTCGTCGTTAACTCTCGATCCTTTACGTACTCGACAGTTGATTAGACCCGGTTTCGAGAATTTATACGGTGATTTCAGTGTTTGTGAATTTCCTGTGTACAGTCATTCGACTATTGGTAAGTTCACGTTAGCGGTATAATAGTGTATCGTTCTCAAAGCACACAGGAGATTTAACACTGTCCCAGTATATTGCCAAGCGTGAAGAAAGATTCGTTATTGTAACGTACTTTCACCAAAGACTTTTACTTCGTCGATTCGGACGAAGTGGGTAACGCAAAATTTTTGAGGTTATACCCGATCGACAGGAGATAACCGTACTCACTCGTAACGTCAGACGTTCCATTAACACGCCCCCGTCGCGAAACTGTCTCCCAGCGATCGTTGCGGCTGTCTGAATTTATCTATAACACATAAAATTGACAGGAAACAGACGTTCTCACATCCGTGACTATTATCGAATTTTGATGACATTGCGAATTATAAGATCCTTTTTTTCTTCCTGTTTGTAATACCAACGAAGATATAACTCGGATTGTTTTCAAATCGATTATATTTTGGTCGATGCTTTATCCGCGCAAGTGAGCGAAATTTATCTCCTTCATCTGCAACGGTGGGGTATGGCAAGCGTTGAGCAGCGACGCATCGACGCAGAACAGCCCATGCCTGGCTTATATTGATTTTATATTCGGGCCGTCGGCGGAAAGGGCACTAGTCCCCGTGCAGTTGTCACTGGACTCGGATCGTCGTTACTAAGCTCCGTGCCGACTGTAAGATATCATCTCAAAACATTAAATTCGAGTTATTAAGAAAATAGAAAGTCCGTGTATACGTTGAAATTCGTTACATCGTTGCCAACGTATAAATTTATCTGGAAACTCGGTGTAACATAGTATAAACTCGGGAGAGGTGTAGAGTGCGCCGTGACCGAAGCATGCTCTGTCAGTTTGAAGCGTTCGATTACTCTCATCGTCGTCACGGTCACATATAGACGGTGATCGTATCGAGACGTTCGCGTGTGCAGACACAGACGGGCGATATAGCCTAGCCACGAATATCTCTTTCTCTCTCTCCATCTCATTATTTTTTCAAAGACTGCCTAGCAGGTAAAAAAGACATCTTTTTTTTAATCCATCTATACCTCACAGTTCACGAGGACAACTAACGCCACTCGTGTCCAATTCCGGAGATTTCGGACATGTGAAAAGCGTCTGCTCTATATTCGTATGTATCGTACGATTTATCTGTCGCAATGTATATTGACATATAAGCATCACGATTTTTCCGCATGTACGAAGTTTCGGAAATTAGCCACTATTGTCGCTAGTTGCCGTTGGCCATAAAACAATGGCACGAACAATATTCACTTATAAATATTGCATTAAAAAATCATACTCCCATTATTTTTAATTATGAATAACATTCGTGACTCTATGATTGACCATGACCAGGTCAATAATTTCTTGTTGCTTTTTTTTTCCCGCTCGTTCAACACTCGGCCGACGGTTACACTCTCGGGGCGGTGGTACGTCGCATGTGCGCCGAAGCAACAGAAATTTTACGACCTTGTTACATTCTCGCTGTCGACGAAAAGAAAAACCTCTTATCGGTTCCCGGCTACTTCGCGGAGCACTAAAAACATTAACGCGTTAATCATGGCGTCATTTCGAGACAGGAGCTTAAACGAGGACGTATATAGATACATATATGTATACATACATGTATAGATTGAAGTGTGAGCGGTCATAAAGCACGTGGACAAGTGCGCGCGATCCGGTGGGCTATTGATTTTGTCGTACATGTTGTTCGCTTCCTGGGTCAGGGCAGCAGCGGTGTGGCGACAGCGTGCAATATATATCGCGGTTATGGTTATAACGTTGAGACGACGGGACGCCCACGCGTATGCGCAATGGCCGACTACGTGACAAGTGGTTCCCTCCCACGGCGGACTCGCGCACTACGTAGCCAATACCTCGCGACACACTTACCATCCGAGTTCTTTCGATTTTCCTTCCTCGGAAAGAATTTCAATACACTCGAGAAGCTCTCGGGCGTGTATCGTTTCTTTTGTTTATCGTCACTTGTGTCACATCGAGTGTCAAATACCTCTATCGTCGCGTTCTATTTCCAACGTACGTTCTTTTCTCACCGACGAAAAAATTCGTTGAAAATCCAACATCGCTCTGACAATACCACGGGAAATATAAAAACGACTTACGAATTAATAGCAAAAGAATCAAATGATAATTGTAGGTGACATTTTTTTTAATACAATTGTGACATTGTAGACTTGCAGGCAACAGAAGTAGAGGTCACGAAACGTTCGCAAAGGTCGTCGGAGCAAAAGTTTCCGGCCTTGTGTTGACGTCCAAGAGCGTTGAGACGAGAATAAGGCTTTTTTGAGGTCAACGAGGAGAATCGACACAGGACATCGACGACTTTTGAGGAGACGTTACAGAGAGGAAATTTTTTCGTGTTTCCCTCCTGAGTAGAACACAATGCCGGCACCGACGTCAGATGTGGCTGCAACAGGCCCGGAGGGCGGCGGCCCACCACGCACGGAATTGCAAGAGCTCCAGCTCAAGGCCGGACAAACTACAGATGAGGTGAGCAGAAATCTATAACGTGTACTTACCTCTTAACGAGGCTTCGGCTCGTTGCCCGTATTGACTATACGCCGAGCCACATTGCCAACGGACAGAAACGCGTGCGTACGTGTAGGTGGATGGGGGCGCTCTATACTATATGTATGGGGCGTTCTGTTTCAATTAATTATTTTTTTTTTACTTTTTTAATGTTTCATAATTTTGGAAAAATTGTATTGTAACAATTGTATTGTATGCAATATGTATAGGGCGTTCTGTTTCAATTAATTATTTATTTGTTTTTAAGTTTACTTTTTTAATGTTTCGCAATTTTTGAAAAATTGTATTTTACCAATTGTGTTGTATGCAATATGTATGGGGCGTTCTGTTTCAGTTAATTATATTTTTGTTCTACTTTCTTAATGTTTCATAATTTTTGAAAAATTGTATTGTATGCTATATGTATGGGGCGTTCTGTTTCAATTAATTATTTTTTTTTTACTTTGTTTTTTTAATGTTTCATAATTTTTGAAAAATTGTATTGTATTATATTTTTATTTTCCAATTGTTTCAATATTGAAGATTAGGATGAAATACTTTTAGCAAAAATGTTACTATGTTTTTCCGGCACAATGGGATTTGGAAAAATAATTAATGATCGTCAAACAAATTGTAATAAAAATTAAATGGTACGGTTAATGCGAAATATTCCAGATATTATTTTATTGATATAGTAGATCAATGCATGGAGAGTAAGTATCGGGTGAGTATTGGGTGGATCGGGAATGATTTATCACAATTTTCGTTCCCACACTAATTCCAGTTTACCAAATCTACGGAATTCTCATTTTGTATCAAACGCGAGGTAAATTATTAAATGAGAAAATTTTCGTTAACATTAAAGCAATCGTCATTTTTCAATATGAATTATATTCATAATTCGTTTATTTATTGTTTCATACGAAATTGTGTCTCGATAATCAGAAATTTAATCCAACAAGGTCACAGATAATATTTCAAGAAAAATAATTTTATATTTCATTAGAAAAATTAGAAATTCTCCAAGACAATATTGTAACGACAGTAATAAAAAAATCTACAATATTTTGAAAGTACAAAATTCAAAATATGTAACGAGACACGCTGGACCACGAGTCTCTTCGTTGTGTCGTCGTTTTGGTTTTCAGGACGAATAAAAATCCTTCACCTCGCCAAATGAAAAAACGTCGCCTCGCCATATTTTTATTTCCTTCTCAAAAAAATATACACACCTTCAATGGGTTCTGCGACAATGAGAGAAGAGAACATTAAAAAAAAAAAAAAAAGAAGAAAACTCACAATCGTACAAATACTAAAAAATGAATTTTCTTGTTTCAGTCGCTGGAGAGCACAAGGAGGATGCTGGCGTTATGCGAGGAGGTAAGTTCACCCGTATTCCATTAAACCGTATCCTCGCGTTCTCATTCTTTATCTCTAACACCCATCTGTATCTATCCGTCTGTCTGTGATCCCATTATATCCATCCGTCTGTCTGTCTGAAAGAGAAAAATTACTGAACCCCCCTATGTCCTATCAGGTTTTGCAAAAAGAAAAGAAAAGGAAAAAAAAAACAACAACAACAAGAAAGAAAGGAAAAAAAAAAGGATTATGTTTTATCTCAAAGATATCTCCAATTCCCTTGCGTGACCAACGTCCCCGATGCAAGACTAAGAAAAGAAAATGAAGGAAAAAGAAAAGAAAAAAAGAACAAAGTATATCCATAATATATAAACGTGACATTTTTACAGACGCTCGAGGACGATAGGAAATTTGATCCCGTAACATTTTTTTGCAGATATTCGATAAATATATATATATATATATATATATATATATATATATACATATATATTTATGTTATTTATTCATTGATTTTTTTTAACTCACGCGACAGTATGAGACTGACGTTGTACGAATAGGACGATTAGCTCGAATGTTTAATCAGGAAACGAAAAAAAAAAAGAAAAAAAAAATAAGAGAAAAGATATTCGTACAATTAATTTACGTGGCTCTGTCAGTGCCGAAATTTGCGTTACTTTCGCAATATTAGTATCGATCTTAGGTATTGTGTTATTTTACGCGATGTTATTTCGTCGCTCGATATCGTCTCCACGGATCGTTTCGTCGAATAGCTTTGAGTTCAATCAATTCGCGTTCTCTCTCTATCTCTCTTTCTGTCTAATCTATCTCTCTCTACTTCTCTATCTTTCTTTCTCTCGTGTAGCTTAATCTCATCAACACCATGTATAACCATCTGATGCACTGCACAAATTTAATCGAGCATACATATATATATATACGGACCTATATACATATATATATATACATATATACATATAAATATATTTATATATATTATGTATATATGTATATATTTATAGTCGTGTATGCTTCGATGGTTTTCATTCTTTTCATCGAAATCATGTGTCTTTCATATTTCTCTTATCCTCTGCAGTCTATATATATATATATATATTTATATATATATCTACTTTGTCTGCTGATCGAAACTGCGTATGCCTAGGAGAATGGGTCGATTTTTTTTTTTTTTTTTTTTTTTTTTTTTTTTTTTTTTTTTTTTTTTTTTTTTTTTTTTTTTTTTTTTTTTTTTTTTTTTTTTTTTTTTTTCATCGAACTTTTTCATAGTTCCCGCCATTATGCCGTCCCTCTTTCTAGCTACGTCTGATCGAAATTCTGTCTGGCTGAATTTGATAAAAAAGAACAATCTTTTTTCATTTTCTACGTGTTTTCTTTGTATTTTTGTATTTTTTTTTATGATGAACGTGATACGATAATTCTTCGAACGCACGGGCAATGGTGAGCTTCTTTGGTTGAATTTTGAAAATTGATTTTAGTTTGGAAAAAAAAAAAGGAATTATTATTGAGATTTTTAAAGTGGGGAAATTTATAGGAAAGCTCATTGATGTCTCGTTATCGTTCGAAGATATTTTGCTGTATGATTGAGATATTTTTTTTTAATTTTTGATTTTTGATTCGATGGTTCCTCTGATAAGCACATTGGATTAAATAATGGCGACGTTTTTGGACGATGGAACGAATGCAAATTTAATCAAGTTTATTTAATAAAAATCATTACGAATTCTTATTTAAAAAAAAAAAACAAGAAATTTTTATGATCAAACAAAATAAAGAAAATATTGCTAATACGTTAAAAATATTTGTTTATAATTTTCCTTTTACAACTTATTTATAAAAAAAACAAAAATTTAAACTCGATCATTGATACACAATTGATTTCGTTAAATAAAAATTATACAAATTAAATTCCACATTTTTTGAATTATAATTAAAAAAAAACAATCAAATATTTCCAATTAAAAAATTCTTCTATTTTCACTCAGCATACTTGTCGCTCGAGACTCCGCTCGTCTCGACCAGTTTCAATTATTTTCTAAAGACGTTTCGTTTCATTTATTTCTCTCATTTTCGTGTCATTCGAGTTTGGAGTCAAAAACATTTCTGAAAAAATTTCTCTCCAGCTTTAAGTCGGTCGAAATGATCGGCTTTTAGCGAATAGTCCGTACACTTCGTCGAGGACGAGGCAGAGTCGAAGGGTTTCGACTCTGCTGTCGTTTGCAACGTGCGAAAAAAAAAAAAAAAAAAAGAAAGAAAAACTGCCATCGCTGTCTACGCCTTGGTGTTGTTGTTGCTACTGTTGTTGTGTTGTTGTTGTCGTTGTTGTGATTAATGACTGTTGCAGCTGCTGTTGGTGTTAGCGGTCTCGTTGGCTCGTTTAATGGTGCATTGTGCGGTTTTTAAAATGTACATCTTAAAATCTTGACTCATCGCACTAAAAAAGAAGCAAACATCAAAGGGATAAGAATGAAAAAGGAAAAAAAAAAAAACAAAACGAATCTGAAATCTTTCGTCACGCGAATTTTTATGGGACTGAGCCCAAAACTGTGCACCCGAAATCTTTCTAACGTTCTTTTTCGTTTAATTTGATTTTCTTTGCGAGAATATCTGTCGTTGCATTTTTGTCTTTTGATCTTGAGGACGATAAATTTCGAATGTCTTGTTTGTTTTTTGTTTTTTTTTTTTTTTTTAATTTTTCGTCTCCGGTCGTGGTCTTCTTCCTCGCGTTTTCCTCGTATCTTTATCTTTGAATTCGCCACGCGACGATGATCTTTCGACAACGATATCTCCGAATTTCTTTCATTAATGTCGATAAATTTGTTGCACTTTGTTCAAAAAATCATCTCGCGTTTTAGTTTTCTTTCTGAACGTCGTATTTATCGAGATAAATGTTCGTTTAACGTTAATGAATTGTCGAAATTAAAAGCAAAGAAAAGTAACAATGAAATGAAAAATCGAGCTGTAATAATTCGTCGTTAATTAAATATGCTTAATTAATATTTTTAATCAAATGATTGAAATTGACCAAAGAAAATGTGGCTATTTCAAAATAATTTACAGCAGGTGTGAATGTCCTTTTCCACAATAAAACTAATATTCATAAATTATTATCAATTTATCAAAAAATATTTCTTCAAGCAATAATCGTTTTTAAAAATAAATAAAATCTCAATTATTTCTCAAAAAGAAACAAAACTGTTGGGAATGTCATTCGCTCCTGCTTTACGTTATAAAAAAATTGATTAAAAAAAAAAAAAAAAAAAAAAAAAAAAAAAAAAAAAAAAAAAAAAAAAAAAAAAAAAAAAAAAAAAAAAAAAAAAAAAAAAAAAAAAAAAAACAAGAAAGAAAGAAAAAAATAATAACAACAACCCCGAAGCATAATAATAAATGCGCAACGAGATAACGTAGCTAACTTGGCAGCATGCGAGTGCCAATCGATGATAAATAGTAGGTATAGCTAAATGACACTTTATTGACACTGACAAAAAAAAACCGATACTAAACGGGCACAAGGGTGGGAGGGTGGGAGGGGGTGGGGTTAGAAGGATCGCGTGTCACCAGACGCTAAAATAAGAAAAATTGTTCGTGCATTCTCAGCGTTCGATAAATCCCTCTTATACTTACCAACCCCAGTCGCCCCCTCCAACCCCCAACTCCCCATACCGACGACTATTGTGACAACACGAAGTTCAAGGAAAATTCTTTTCATTTTGTTTTATATAATAAAAGAAAGAAAAAAAAAACGAAAATTGACGAAATTCGAACGAAAGAAAGGATTCAAAATAATTTTTTCGATAGATTTATTAATAATTGTTTGAGATAAAGAAGTTAAATTTTCGCGATAAGGATATTGCAAATTATGAGACATTTTTTCAAAATTAGATTATTTTTATTTTCATCGTGAGGTAAATTATTTATTTATTTTCAGATAAAATGATTTCATAGTTTTATTTTCCATTTTTCGTTTATCGAATGTCGTCGATTTTTTACGAACCACGGAGAGTAGAAAGAAAAAAAAGAAAATGGACATAAGCTTAGGAATCATCGTCGAGGAATGCCCGAATCGAACTCTACTAAGCTCTTTTACCCAATTATACCATTACCAATATACTTACCTATATACCATATATACTAACCAAACTGAATACTATACTATATACTGTATACGATATACTATATACTATATACGAATATACCTGCCGACTCTTTAACACTCGTGGTGGTTGTGTGTGTTTTGCTGCCTCCATCTGTCGCACATAGAGCAAGGAGGCTGGCATCCGCACTCTGGTCGCTCTCGACGACCAGGGAGGTGAGTTTAATCCCTCTGTAATACTATACTAAAAAACTTGACCTATGGTTTTCGTTGGTTGTTACGTTTTTTTTTTTAAATATATTTTTTGAATTAAACAAATTTTTTTTTATTCATATATATATATATATATATATATATATGTATGTATATGTATATGTATATAAATATATATTTTTTCGAATTTAATATGCCCGATGCACACTCACGCTCCTCCCACATTCGTTGCTCATCGTCTTAACGATATTCATAAAACGAAGAATGATTCTATAGATGGTACGAAAAAAGAAAAGAAAAATAAAAACTATTGACGAATAATCGAAAATCGATTATTATCGATTATCGAGGATCGATTATTATCGATTATCGAGGATCGACTATTATCGATTATCGAGATTCGATTATTATCGATTATCGAGATTCGATTATTATCGATTATTGAGATTCGATTATTATCGATTGTCGAACGAAAGAACGTTCAAATTCAATATGAATTTGCGGATAAAATTGAATTTACCGGTCGATGGTAAAAATATTTTGAAACATCGATCGATCGCTAATCGATTATTCGTCAATGGTACGAATCGCGATTTATCCGGTGATGGGTAATGCCTAGAGAACTTTTTTTTCATTTTCAATCTCTTTTTCGTGAATTAATACTCGTCTCTCGTCTCGAATATCGAATTTTGCGTCGATATCGATAATCAACACGACGCAAAATTACAAATATCGAGCGAGATCTTAGTTATCATTTAAAAAAGAAAAAAGAATTTTCTTGTTTATCGTCTGATTTTTATAAAACGAGTGCGAATGAGCGATTTTGTGTGACTAAAAAAGAAGATCGCTTGAACAAAAAGAAAAATTTTTTAAAAAAAACCGAGTACTCAAGAAAAAAACGGTGTCGATACGACAAAAAAAAAAGAGAAAAAAAAACGATTCAAACGCGATATTTTTTTTATTATGTAGTTGTTACGATAATATAAATAACGAAAAAAGAAAAATTAAAAAATTAAATAAAAGACAAAAGGTTGCAGCACACGCTCTCCTCCTCCGTTTCGCCCGGACTATGAAGGTTTGGATTGGTAGGTTGGTTGATGAAGTTAGAAGTGAGGAAAAGTTGTAAGAAATTAAGGTAATTTCTGCGATCTTCCATCGAAACAACCCTCGCCACCTCCGATATTTTATCATCGGTCCCAAACCCGCCGCCCTGCCCCCCCCCCCCCACTACCACCACCACA